>JAHREE010015910.1:649001-821077 GCA_033628505.1 Tringa tobata
ATCTATACATTTCATGTCATTGTCCAGGATGTTGGGCTTGGATTTTGGTGTTTTGGGATTTTTTGTTTTTTTTTGTTTTTTGTTTTTTTTTTTCCTCCATAATTTCATTTTACGTTTCTCATTAAAAGACGCCCCCTTTAAAAACAACAACAGCAGCACAACACAACCCACAATGTTGTTAACCCACACAAATAACATCTCCTGCCATTAACGTAATCCTCTTCGGGTTGCTCCCAGTTAAAAAAAACAAGTAACAAAGTCTGCCATCAGCATAAGTTTACCACCGAAGCTTTTAAAGCCTTGTTAGGGAAGGTTGCTGTAACCCTCCCGCCCTCCGAACCTCCCGCACTACTCCAATTCAGCGAAAGAAATTCCTAGTAAAGCCCACTTCAACAATCAGTTCAAGACATGTACAGGTCTGGAGGGGCTTATAAATTACTCTGGAGTATTCTCTGAAGTGTTCTTGTAAGTTAAACACGTTCCAAACCTTCCAATTTCTGGCACTGTGTGATTATTACAATCTTCTATTTTTATGCAATGAAACTAGATAATGATTTCTGTTTGTTTGTTTAAACAAAAGGACACACAAAATCCCCAGAGGTGTTCTAAATGTTAAGAAGCTGTAAATACAAACATATAAGCAAACTTAAGCTCTCCCCTCCCACACATCTGAACAACCCCCTTCTAGTGAGTGACAGTTTGTTAAATTTCCCGTGCTGTGCTGAATATCAATTTAATGTGCATTTTGGAATGTAATGTCTTACACAGATATGTACCCTGTATTACATTCCTAATGCAATATTGACAGAAACGCTGGCAATCGACCTTCACAAAACATTGGCATCATCAAAGAAGTGTGATGACCCCTCTTTATTTTGTTCTATACTTTTCTAGAAAAAAAAGTCTGTGAGTGCTTTATGGTGACAGAGTTGACAGTATTTCAGTGAGATCTTTTCCTTCCTTTTACCGTTATTTACTGCAGGTTAAAACCCAGTTATCTAGTCCAACTGGTGATGACAACAATGCACTTTGAATTTTAGAGAACACAGCATCTCTGTTTTGTGTTCAGACATAGCTACTAAACTATTATCTAGGAAATAGTCTTAACTTTGAAACTGAAGTTCAGGGTTGAAAATGCTGGTGTCAGTGTGGTTCTAATTAAAATCTGAAGACTTGTGCAGAACAAGGCTTGATGCTATGGTAAAGCAAGGGCTACAATTCTGTCATTGCTGCTTTCATTGCTTAATGTTCACACACCAGTGGAAAAGAAGGGGCTTTTCCCCTCTCCTCTTTAACAAATTCTTCTGCTTCCTGAGCTTGATTCATTAATCCCATGGCATTGTATCTGCCAGATTCAGCAATTCTATTGATCAGCAGCATTGTTAAGAAAATAAAATCCAAAAATAATGTTGATTTTGGTCATTCCCACACTTGTTATCCTGAGCATTTTCATGCTCCAGGCAGTGGATTAGAGCTCCAAAATGACAAGAGACGCCTGTCTGTTTTCCATGGATTACTTGCTAGACATTCACTCTGCAAAGGAATTCATGTCACTTTGAGATTATTTGGAGAATTGGCCTAATGAATTATCCTTTTGTATTGAGCAAACAATTAGAAACAACACACAAAAGATGCACCATATTCAGGACTTTAGAAAGCACATCATTTTACAATGATGTTGTTACACTCAATTTACTTCTAGTTGCATGAAGAAGGCACGACTACTTTTTTTTTTCTTTTTTTTTTTCTTTCTTATAAGAAAAAGAGAGCACAAAGCTAAAATGCTATCTTTCTAATGTGGAATGAATGTGTAATGATCCAGACTATTTTCTAGTGACCAAATAAATAAATCATGGCCCCCAGTCAATATATATTTTGCCCAGAAAACATATGGATTAGATATGAGTGTTGACTTTTCCAAGATTGCATTTTAAGAGAAAAAATACAGCATCATTTTAGGAGAGATGAGAGAGACTATCTTTTTGCATCCTTCATGTGAGAGACCGCTCAGGTTTTACCTTCCTCTGTGGGACGTGCCAGTCTAAAGGCACAGAGACGGGTAGAAACCGATCCTGTGGGTCGTCCTCCTGCTATTTAGCTCTAAGTAGTGCTAATCAGCTAGTCAGGATAGCATATGCTACACCCCCTTATATGGCGAGGGGCAATGGCAGCACTTCAGTGGTGCTTGAAGAGGCTTTGTATCTCAAAGACACCCATTGCCATATGTTGCTTCTGCCAAGGCAAAACTGGGCTCTGCTTGGAAGGAATGATTTGGCCAACGCTCCTACGGCAAGTGCCAGAAACGTCAACTCTGGGAATTTAGGGTGGGCAACAACTCACTTTCAATTGACAATCTATTCACCTTTTTTTTTTTTTTTTTTTTTTTTTTTCCCTTTGGTCTTTCGATAGAGATCTAGCTGCTGAGTTTAGAAAGAGGGGAAGAGTAAAATCCAAATGCCCCCTCGCTTCTTCAAATAAAATCCTCCTGAAGAAAAGAAGACCACAGTTATTAGCTCAATTAATTATTCCATTATTGCTCAAAAAGTTCAAAAGGAACAACAGTTCTTCTGCATCATTTCCCATATTTGTTGCAGATTTTATTTTTATTTTCTGTAGCGGCATTTATATGACATTCTATATAGTGTTTTACATCTTAAAACCCAGACAAGCACTTGTGGGCTCTGTTTAACATTTCTGGTCTCATGCTGTGTGGCATTATGATTTGGAGTTTTTTATACCACCTTTCAATATGTGCAGCAACTTCACACTGATAGATCATACAAAAAGCTATACTTGTATGTGTGTGGACTTTTACTGCTGACCATCCATGCAGAGTTACTCTTTCTGTCACTTACACGTTGGCATCTTTTGGTGTTTCTCATTACTCAGAAATAGTATTACTTGACTCATGATTACTTCATATTTTCTTGCTGCTGCTGTGATTTTTATACTTAGCAGCTCTTGAAAGCTTAACTGCTCTAAGAAAGTCTTTAGTGTGCTTCAAAATTGTACTTATGTACAGAATCGTTTCCTGTGTTTTAGATGAGTCATTACTTGTTTATATTGATGTGATCAGGTCCTTCTCAGAACTACACAGGAATTACCAGAATCTGTTTTTGATATGCAGTACTAATCCAGCAATTTTTGAGGGAAAGATTTCTTTGAGTGTGCAATTTCTGGTTAAAATCAGAGAACAAAAACCCTCTCAGACTGTATCTGATCGCTAAAAACCTCCCTAGAGAACACACTCCTGTAGGAAATGTGAAATCTTAGCTCAGATATGCTCCCTGCTATTTTCTTCCGTAGCAGGTGAGTTGCCTGATAAGCAGAATATTTACAATTCTGCAAAGGGTCCTTTTGAAATTGCTCCAGTTGTATACATAATGATACGTGTAACGTGCGTTAGAATAACTGAATCATTATTAGCCCAAAAGGAGAATCATTCTAGAGCCCAATTATAAGAGCATTTGTCATGTGGTGTGTCTTAAACCCAGGATGCAGTTTCACAACACATCGACTTCAGAAGCAAAATCCCATTTAAGAAGATCCAGACATCAGCTACTGCATTTTGCTTTTATGTCACAAACTGCCACTCTCTTACTTGGGATGCTACAAACTTTTTGTGGGGTCATTCTAGAAACATGATGAAAAAGAATGTTTAAAAATAGTCCTTGTGGGGATATGAAAAGAGTTGTTTTTCATGCAGATGCAGTGCATGCACCAGCTAATGAAGCAGAGAGAATTGTGAACTGGTATTGGGGGAAAGCAGCAATGCAGAAGAACTTGGGATGTTGGCCACACTTCTGAAGGCAACATGTTATGAAGGTCTATCTCTAGGTTCCAAGAATCTAAACCTAGAATCTGTTTGACCCAGTTGTTCTTCTTTCTTTTTATATGGAAGGAAAAAAAAAAAAAACCCTATTAAAAAAAAGGCCTATACGGTGAAGGAAAATGTTTCTGATTTCCAGACCTGCTGAACTGTATATCGGCTATTATTTTTACAGTGTTGATGATTATCACATTAGCTCAAGAGGTTATAAATAGTTGCTTCCACCTGGATTTTAAGGGATTTAAAATTTTGTGGAGTGGCACTTCTTAAGTTCTGAAGCAATCACGGTACAAAGTTACTTAAAAATGTATCAGCAAAAAGGGAGGTGAAGGTGTAGAGTTTAACATTTTATCAAGCTGGAGTTGGCAAAATCACAGGCTTGCATCTAAATCTGGAAATATTCTTGCTGTTGGAAGTCTAGACATGTCTTTCCCCAGCGCTCCCTTGGGCTACGTTGCATTTGGTAGCCTTATTTGAATCTCCTGAATCTACACAAATCCATAACATTTCTTATTATGGCATGTGATTGGGTTGCTAACCACACCAGTTAGTATCTGCGTTCTCTCAACAACACTGCATCTTACCATCTTGTCACAATCAGCTTTTCCTTCATTTCTCAAGACTAATGAGACTGTACTATATGCGATGCTTGTACTTTTGGCAGCATAATGGGATCTGTATCAGTATGATGTGTTTTATTCACAATGCTTTCAGGTCTATTAAACACCTCATCAAATTCTTCAAAAATATTCTTTGCATCCTGTTCTGTAGACAGGTTATAAGCCTGTCTGAACAGCAGCATTTTCAGATAGCTCTTCAAACGTAAACAAACCTTTTCTATTCTCTTGGCCTCTGTTGCCTAACGTTGATCTCATACACAAATGTATGGCACCTGTGACACCCAGCCCCATGGTAAGAAAGAAACCCACCTTAATAGCTCAGTGCCAGCCATGTCAGTAAAAATTATGAAAAGCTTATTTTCCCCAACTCTAAGTATGGGTCAGTAGCTTCTGTTTCCAATGGATTAGCTCTGGGGTAGTCATCCAAATTGAACAAAACTTCCAAGTCTATTAACTTTCAAATATAGAAACTTCCGTCCCACTGATTGCTTATGTTTATTGGCTGTTGGGCCTTCATTGAGGAAATACTGGCAAAGACATATGTTTTTTTACAGGAGATGAGGGAAATGCAAAGAAATATTTGATGTTCTAATTCTTCAGAGAAAAGCCAATTTAAGAAAAATTGTTATAAAAGGGAAAACAAAGCAACAGCAGCCATGACATTTTTTGGTTCCTTAAATTCTGTTCCAGGCCTGACACATTTAACTTTGTTGAGGGAGATCTAAACAAGCTGGAAGGTCTCCTCCCAAATGACCAGCTGCAGAATGACTTACTCCTCTAGCCTGAGAGATTTAATCGTTGATGGATCTCGGAAAAGGTAGATAGTAAACCGGTCCTGTCCTTTTCCCCACTGTTGGCTGAAGAACAGCTTGCAAGGTGTATTACATACAAATGCATTACAGATTCAGTTATTTCATCATTCAAACCCAATTTCGGCTTTTATCACCCATACTTTTTTCAAATTGGAACAACTGACAACACGTAAAATATTTTCTTGCAGAAATCCCAAGGAAATGCTACAACTCAGAAAAATAAGACACAGATCAATATCAACATGGTTTTCAGGATTTCCTACTTATCTTTGAAAGTCCCCTTATGATCTGATTTGCACCTTCAGACCTCTGTATACCTTTCGAGGTCTGATCTCAAGAGGCTTAGGGCCACACACTAAGACATTAACACAACATGAAATTGATCCTTAGTTTTTGACGTACTGTGCCAACAGTCCCATCTCTACCTCTTCATTTGTCATAGTACACAAGTCATTCTTGTCAGCCCTAAAAGTCCCTCCTTATCACTCCGTATACAGAAAATCCCCACTTCTATTGTATCTGGGATCTATCATGGCCAACCTTTTGGCCCTATGTAATTTTGCTTAGTAACCTTTACTGCCAACTGTCAAAGACTTGAAAGACACAGCACTATCTTGTGTGCCACCAATTCATCACAGGCTTTTAAATAGTCCAGGTGAACTGCAGCAAACCACAAACCAAAAACGTATGCAACATCTGCTACAGTCATTGTTCTTTTCTGGACCTTTCTTCTTTTCTCTCTGTTTTTTTTTTTTTTTCTTTCTTTCTTTTTTTTTTTTTTTCCTTCTTGTGCTGAGTGGTTCATTAGTATATGACAAAAATATAAGACCAACAGAACCATAACCATCTTCATACATCTGCCCTATTTGACTTTCTAGACTGAAAACTTTTTAATGAGGATGTTTCTTTCATAGAAAGACTATAAGTCTGATTCTGTTGAACAGAGACTGTGGGTGCAAATTGTCTTTGGAAGATCAAACAGTATCATGCAAAATGTAGAGGCTAAAGAGTCAGTTTATGGCTTCTGATGCCAAAACTCATAGCTATTTAATCACTACTTGGTCTGTGGAAACTAGGAATTGTAGGTAAACTGTGATAGCTTAGGAAAACTTGGATGAACTTTCAATAATTTGACCTTTGTGAATGCTTTTAGAGTCAGGAATAAGTAGAAGTGTGTGCTAGAAGGGGAGAGGGGGGAATTCAAAGAAATATAAGCTTTAAGGAAGCATTAACTAACTCTCTCCTTCCCTCTCTGAATCCCCAGTGAATAGGGATTTCAGCAGGGGAGGGGAACTTTATCCCTGCACTGTACTGAATTTGTAACTATTTCAGAAAACCTTCCCACTACATTATTTCCCTATTTGTTTCTCTGACATAGGAGTTCATGATATTTTAGGCAGGTAAATATAGGCACAGGAAAGAAAGATTCCTTCTGTCTCCTGAAGTGTTGAAATCTAAAACAAAGTTAGGATGGAGCTGAACCAGTCACATAAATCTTGTCTGGAAATTCAAATGTAGGTTGAACACATGCACACACATATACCATTAGAGCAATTCTCTAGGAAAATAACTGAAACCCCAGCTCACTTTCTGTTTCTCAAGCATTCTAGAAATACTTTGGATACTTTGCTGCTTTGACATTTGTATGTGCGTACAGAACAGCATAAGTGCAAAGAGCATCAGGTAATAAAACACACATCCCTGAGTCTATAATGAGTTTTTTCCACCAGCACTTGGGCTTGGTGAAAGTGCAGTCAAACCTAAGTCTGAGGGGTTGCAGCCCATCTTCTCTCTTTTCTCTTCTCTCCAAGCAGGGCATGAAGCTGCAGTTTCAGTGCTCAGAGCTCCCTGGAGCAGCTCAGCCAGGGACAAAGGACTAACAGTAGTAGTAAAGGTGGTGAAAGTAGGTAAAGGAAACATATGGTCAGATGTGGGGAGGAGCACTGCACCACTGTAGCCTGACACCCTGTTGGAGATCATAGGGTAATGGAGATCTGCTGACACTGTGTAACATCTTTCTGCTCTCTCAGAGCCTGCTCCAATCCCTGCTCTGGAGGAGAAGACAAAGATGCTGGTACTGCCAGTAAATATTTCCCATGACAATAGAAATTGTTAATTCTGGACCAGAATTAGCTACTTAGCAACAAACACCTTAGTGACTTGTGATCAGGCTAGGAAGGAGAAAAAATAAATATAATAATAAGCCAGGTATTCTCTACATGCAAAATAATTTAATTAAAGCATATTTTATGTTATATCAAAATAGTTATGGAAGAAGGCTGGACTCATACATGCACACTATCTATGAATATAAAGAGATGATACATGTTGTATATAAATAGTATAACATAAAATTAGCATAAATAGCCACCTTCATTTTCTCTGGCATTTCACAATATCTCACAGATGGATCCCTCAGGTTTTCTTTTTTGTTGTTTTTTATTTCTGTTTAAAACTTACATGCATTGTGTACTGGTTTCATGAATCTCTCAGCCAAATTCCAGCATATTCTTTTAAAGCTTTACATAACAGTCTTTATAAATATATGTCTATGAAGGTTGCTTTTGTCCTTTCATTTTTTTAAAAGTTTCTTTCACGTTTATCTCTACCTTCAAGTGAAACAGAACAAGAATATGTTCATAAAGACAAAAATTCCATTGTTTATACTGATCGACACAGACTAGGCAATGAGTGGGAAAAAACAATGCATCTGTTGAATACAAATGAAGACAGGAGGTTGGTGTGTGAGTACTTAGGTTCTGAAGCTACTTGTCATTTGCTTTTAGTGGCTGAAAGCTCACTCTCCTCCCCCCTCCTCCCCGGCCACGGGACAAAGTTATGGAAAACATGGTGACTTCAGGAAGGTGACTTTATGTGAAACTGCAAAAGGTGATGCACACAAAGCCCAGTCTTGACCCGTTTGAAGCACCTCAGACCTAAGTTTACCAACAATTTTGTTTTAAACAGTCCCTTTTAGCTGCTGTTAGAGAGCCTTGAAACTCCTTGCATGATGTTGCTAACGACAGGGAACAGTGTGCCGAAGCCTAGAATTACTGTCCTTAAAGGGTTTATTATGATGGCAAAACCAACTGTTAGGAGAGCTCCCTTGTGCCCAAAAGGTCTATATTGTGCTTCAGCAAAGCCGGGGGTTTCACAATAAATTGTGAAAATTGGAAGGAGAAGAAGAGGGAAAAGCCCAGCACCCCAGACTTCAAACAAATCTTGCTCTCCATTTTTCTTCCGAAGTGTTGAACGATACATGACGTCATGTGATGTGTGGTAATTCCCCCTTCTCTATTTTGAAGAGAATAAATGGGATCTATTTCTGAGAAAATGTGTTAAAGCCAGATTTTACTCTCAGTTACCCTGATGTCAATCCAAAGCAACAACAATTCAAATGCAATTCCTCTGGATTCACGCTGATGTAACAGAGAACAGAATGTGGTGCTTGAAAAAGCAGCTGTCACCTTATGGAAAACTTTATGAAATATCTTATTTGGAAACAAATGTTCTTCTGTGCAGTGTATTTCCCTGTACTTCTTTTCTCTCATTCCTTCGTTGTGAAGACAGTTCTTTAAAACAGAATCACTGTTGTTTCTTAAGAATTTATCTGCTTCTGCACTTATTCCCCACCTGACATCATAATCCTCTGTTTGTGACATAATAATAATTTTTACAATGACCAATTGTGACACTACAAGCTGGGCTTAAAATCTGATCTGAAAAATGCTTTTTACTCTGATACCTTACATAACATCATATCAACTTTCAGCTCAAGAGATAATAATTTCAACCAAGTGACATCAATTAAGTTTTCATACAAGGGAGTGGTACTCTTGATATAACTCCCTAGAGATAATTCTGTCTGGAGTTTACGGTTTTATGATTTGACCTTTAAAAATATTTCCACTCTCTTTCCAATGCTTGGTTATGCAAGTCTAATGATTTTGCTGAAGTAGAAAAACATTACGTATACAATTCAGTCCAGTCTCCCACAGGAGCTAAAAGTTGCAACAAGCTGAAGCTTAAGAAAAGGAAAATCAAATGCAAATATATTTCTCATGAATTGTTCAATGAATTTCAGATACCATAATGATTTATGAGAATAACCTGAAAAGCAACATCCTTCTTGACAAGTGCTGAGTGAATAGCCTTCTAAAGTTTGCAGTCTTATGTTTGAGGATACAGTTTCATCCTGTATTTTTGCTCTGAATTTCAGTGGTTTCTCTGTTCATCCTACCATCTTTGGCAGCTTTAACCAGAGTTATTCATAGGTTTCAAATTATGCACATGCTTTGCTGGATTTGCGCCCATGTGTGTTGAAATTTTGTTATGGGTAGGAGAGCCAGCACAATCCAGAGTCAGGGAGAGCCAATTTTTGTTTCTTAGTGCACTTCGGACTTGAAAGAAGGACCTCCAGGAAAAATAGGAGTCTAGGGGAACAGGTTATCAGATGCTGGGTAGCCTGAAGCTTCTCTTCCTGACAGCTAAAAACACTTGAAAAATGGCAGACTATGCCTAAACTCAAGCCTGACGACTAACTCTGTCAGATGCAGGACCAAGATTTCTAGACTGTCCAAGTTTCATGTTTAAGTAGACCATTATACACAGGTTTGAGCTGTAATTTTTTAAACAAATATTAAATTCTGGATTGTTTAAATGACTGGATTGAAATATGTTTCTTTCTTTAATAGATCTTTCTAAAGAAATCACTTCCACAAATATTTTCCTGTTTATAAGATGCTAAACATACAAACCAACAGGTGGAAGAAATAAACTAATGTTTTGTGAATATTCTCTACTGCAATTGTTATCTTAAAGTCATTATTTCTCATTAAAGAGCTCAGAAGTTCCCACCCTTCCATGAGTTTTATCTTCCTCAGTCAAGAGAAATCTGTCTGGTGATGGAGTTATTTTCCTCTTGGTAAAATGTCCCGCTATGGTAAAATGTTCCATCTGGAATGTCCAGCTATAGAACTGTAAAAGTAAATTTCACTGTGCTATCATCTCCTTGAAAGTCATGTGCACACAAGATGAGTCTCTTACACCATAAGATGGATCTCTGATGACATGAATTAGTATATAGCATGTGTTGCTTTGGAAAACTTTGTTTAATATTGAACACTGGTTGATGATACTCTCCAGTGATATCACATTACAAAACTGATTATAAAAATACCGCAACCACATTATGGATAAAGTTATCCATTCTGCTTGCCACACCAATGCCTTACCATGGAAATCAATCCTAGATTTATTGACCGCAAATTATTGTATATGTGAAATAAATTAGTTGGAGAAAGAAGCATATCTTTATGGCTTTCAGCACATCTCCTGTGGAAACAGCATGAAAAATGCAAAACCTATTTCACTAATCTCTTCCAATATTTTGTATATGCAACAGCCACTGCCTCAAAAGCCGTACTTCTTCACTGATCACATTTTCAAGACTTCTAAAACAAAACTCAAACTACAATTTGATAGAGACTGTTAACTTGTTTGCTTGTTTGTATGTTTCTTTTTTTAACATATTATATAGTTCAATTACTGGAAAGGATAAGTTTGAGATGGTTACTGTTGTTATTGCATGAAATTGATCTGGGCTCCAGCCAAATGCAAGTCTCATTCTCATTAAGACGGAGACATTCAGAGGAAAATTAAGACCCTTCTAATGAAATACACTGGAGGATTAAGTTACAAGTGGCAGGACACATTACCTTATTTATCTAGTTGTGCTCGCATGACTTGCTAGGCCAGCAGTTATGACAAATGTTCTTTGCGCAACGTATTTTGAAGACTATTTCCATTAAAAGTAACATGATTGAGTACACTGCTTTGCTCATAGTTGAGATATGCTTCAATGTTTATATCAAACCAATTAAACTGTGTTGTTTTAAAGCAATAAAAATGGTTCTGTAATTGCCACATGTTCTTCTCTGCCACTTTCAAGTCTGGAGACTAGGAAACAGTTTGCAAGCTTTCTGTGCACGCTATTTCATCCTCACGCATTTGACCTTTTAATTTTTTCTTGCACTGATTTGTATGATCAAACATTCTTTTTTGAGTGCGTGACTGCAGTTTTTACTTATCTTTTACTAACACTGAGAATAAAGATAGCTATACTGATATTATTATTGTTGCTGTTGCTGTTATCATTTTAAGCATTTTTCTTGCTTACACATTAGCATGGTTGTACCTACCGTGTTACAGGCAAATTACTGAGCAGCTAGGTTAAAACACTGTAGTTGCACACAATCATGACATACGCTTGCTGGCACTTGAAAAATGTGTTACATGGTGCTCTCTGACACATTTGCTCTTGTGCAATATGTACCATCATCTTCATAAGCATGTATTGATTTTGATTGCCTCCATCTGAAGCAAATTAAAGAGCCTGAGTTTCAAATAATGGGTGTCCTGAAAAATTTCTTTCATAGAACGGTATATTTGGAGGCAAGTAAAGTTAGCTACTACTTCTGAAAATCTCTTGGAAAGCAATATTGATGGGTTTAAAGTTGCGGAATCAAACTATTCAAAATTCTCTGCTATTGAGTCTCTGTATGCAAGTAGACAAATAAGGAAGGCTCAACATGAGCTGTCAATGTGCGCTCGCAGACCAGAAAGCCAACCTCATCCTTGGCAGCATCAAAAAAAGCGTGGCCAGCAGGTTGAGGGATGGGATTCTGCCCCTCTACTACACTCTGGTAAGACCCCACATGGAGTATTGTGTCCAGCTCTGGGGGGCCCCAACAGAAGAAGGACATGGGCCTGTTGAAGTGAGTCCAGAGGAGGGCCACAAAGATGATCAGAGGTCTAGAGCACCTCTCCTATGAAGACAGGCTGAGAGAGTTGGGATTGTTCAGCCTGGAGAAGAGAAAGCTCCTCAGAGACTGTACAGTGACCTTCCAGTACTTCAAGAGGGAGCGGAGCAATAGGATGAGTAGTAATGGTTGTAAACTGAAAGAGGGTAGATTTACATTAGATATCAGGAAAAAATTCTTTACTGTCAGGGTGGTGAGGCAAGGGAACATGTGGCCCAGGGAAGTTGTGGATGCCCCATCCTTGGAAGTGTTCAAGCCCAGGCTGGATGGGGCTTTGAGTAACCTGATCTAGTGGGAGGTGTCCCTGCCCATGGCAGGGGGGTTGGAACTCGATGATCTTTAAGGTCCCTTCCAACCTAAACCATTCTATGATTCTTTTCAGTACCTGAAATTACAAGGAACATTTTTCTCTGTGGACTTCTGGTATCTTCTGTGAAACATTTTCCTTTGCATTCATGTAAGCTAGAGCACCAAAGGCTGGTAAGGGACAGAAACAAGACATGGAAGGATTTAGGGCATGGAGTTACCTGCAAGGCCATCAAGAATATTTGGTCACAATAAGTGGGATGTAGCAAGCTCCTTTGAGCATTAGGTGTTAATGGCACTAATATTACTTGTGTAGAAACACCTCTGGATGTATGGAAACAGTCTGGGGAGCAAAACAGCGTAGCTCTTGGATAGTTAGATATAATATTTATCTGAAATATGAAACATCTTAAGACTACTCAGCAGGCTGTGTGTTTTGAGGCTCAGGACGAATTCTGCGATATAGGGCTGTGTAATTGTGAGTTGTTACACATCATTTGACTGTGTGAACACTCAGTCTACCAGTGAATGGCAAAAAGGTGTGAACTCATACCTCTGTCACCAATGCAAAAAAGCACCCATGGGGTATGCTTCTTGTCCTTCACTGTGCAGTAACTCCATTCACTGCTGAAGCCTTACTCAACTCAACATAGAACATCACAGAAACAATTCACCTAGCACTGAGAATTCTAGTTGGAAATCTCAGTACAGGCAGGAGGGAAAAGAATAGAGAAAGGAATCGATAAAAGTCCCCAAAACCTAGTGAAGTTCTCTGAGTTCAGAGGCTGTTCATGTGGCAGTGAAAGAAACCGAAGCTATTCACAGAGAATTTTATGATTAGTAATTGCATTAATGTTCGAGCTGATATTTGTACTATATCCTGTACATTGTCTAAGAGAAAAAAATTCCAAACTAGTCAAATGATGAGAGAAACAGAGATACAGAGATGAAGGCACTTTCCCATGAAATACTATTAATTCAATCCAATGTGAGTATCAAGTATATTGGACCGTCTTGTGTCTCTGAAAGGTCTCAACAGAGGAAAGCACAATGTCAGGATACATACCTGTAAAGGAGAAGACTGATGCTAATACTGTGCTTTAGATATACTTAGAAAGAGAGTGAGAGAAAAAAAGAGAAAGAGGGCATATGTTTTTATTAGCTGCCATATATTATTTTACAAACAACCTATATTCATGGACCATACTGGATTGCAAACTCCACTTCTCTCCCTGTCAAGTGCCCAGTTTTATCCAGCAAAGACCTGATAGCAGATATCTACAATCATATAACAGTAAATGGAGGGCTTTGAACTCATTTACTTGCATGAGATAAATAACTTCAAGAGACATGGTTAATGGCATACTTATCTTGTGCACAAGTGGAAGAGTTGGCTGTGATCCACTTCCGATTTCAAAGTTTTACTACCACAGCTAGTATCAGATAAAAGCTGTTTTCAGGAACCAAGAAAATTGTGTTAAAGAGAACAGCAGGATTCTGCCTCCTTCGTGGCAGTTGGGAGTTGGTGGAAACACTATAATCTCATTTCAGCAATTTATGTTAGGACACCTCTCAGTCAGAAGAAACTCTTTGTTATGCACGTGTAAAACAGAATATCAGGAGCATCTGGAACAGGACAGGTTAACGTTATAACGCTGATAAATAAGTAACACAAACTTCAAGTCACAACAGCCAATAATATGGGCTATAGATCTCTTGGTCAGCTAAGGAATCTGGCCAAGGCAGATGCTGTTTACCATTTAAAGGATTTTCTAGTACTTTTTTTCCAGGACAACAGTTCACACAACAAAAAATTCTGTCATAACACGGACTGTCAAAGGAGAAACAAAAACTGCACAAGCATAGGGACTGTCTTATGCTGTATTACCAGAAGGGGATGCATCCACAACACAGCTTGGTGAGTGGAACAAGATTTATTGTATAGACTGCTATAACTATGCCCTTTCTTTCTTTGTATTTAAAAGACTGTCATTCTTCAGTGCATAATAAACTCCTTTCAAAAACTAGCTTAGCTTCACCATTTTTTTTAAAATGAAGAACATTTCACAAGCGCCCCGTTTCAGCTATTTTTCAAAAGTGAAGATATTTCTCCAATGTCTCTGGAACATGAGGAGTCTCATAACTTCAGGGGAAAAGAAAACAATATATAGATTGTCCATTTCTACCATGTTTCTACCGTTCTGTATTTTTGCTCTCTATTTCTACTGACCACAGGTGAACAGCCTCCAGGGCTGGGGAGGCAGATGGTTAAAAAAATTAACAAAGAAGAAATATCTCTGTCTTCTACCTAAATCCTTTGGAACCTGAGCTGAGTTTCATTACAAAGAAAGTTCTTTAAGGAATGATAGAACTTTAACCACTATTTTTGTTAGAGAACGGCTACAGTGTTTGGGATAAATTTTAACCTTTAACTATCTGTGTTTAAAATGTATATTATATATTCTCCCTGTGACATCTTTTTAGATGCAGACCAAAAGCTATGTCAACCATTTGCAGATTCTACGGGGACGTGGCAAGATGGAATACTACTGTAAGGTGGTGTTTCAATGTATCACTGTAATGCAATGAATAACAGTGATTAATAATGTATATCATGGAAAACTGATTTCTTGAGTAAAAGCTGCCTTACAGTTTTACTTTGAAAAAAAAAAAGAAAAGATATTATGTCCATTTGCTTGTGGAAATGGCTCTGAGATATGGACATGAAAAACAGCAGGATTAGACAGATGATCCTACTTACGCTCAGGAGAAATAATGCACCTACCATATGCAAGAGCAATAGCCTTAACAAGGAACTGAGATTCCTGAAAAGAAGGCTGCGTGCATCAGCAAAATCATCAAAGTGGTGACAAATAGTGCCATCGATACATGAAAAAAACCCAACCTATCACTTCTAATTATTGAGGGTAGAGGTAGAGCCCTCCTCCCAGCCACCATGGAGCTTTTGTAGCTGCCATGAGCAGCCTGCATATTGCAGTTACATATACCCAAAATCCCATGGGCATAAAGGAACCAAATGCAGTACTGGAACCAAAAAAATATAGAATAACTGTGAGCCAGTACAGTTACAGCTGAAGAAAGTAGCTGAAGGAGGAGTTCTTAACTGGGCTTCACATAAAATGTTCACACCCTACACAGTGAGACTCACAAGCCATTTGAACATCTGAGCAAGAGCACAAAACTTTTAAAAGGGGGGATTTTTCAATATAAACATAAAAGAAAACCAACTTTTTTAACTTTGACATAATAATCGCTAATAATATCTGAGTTCATGTATTTTGCTTGCCTAAGTCTTGCCTAAAATTTTCCTCCAAACAATGTCTTGGGGTAGTAAAAATCAACTTTGGAGCGAAGAGAGAGTGACTCCCCTAGCACACTTCTAAGAATAATACCAAGCAAAGCACATTTCAAGATGGTGGCATTCATGGTGCTCTGTGCTTGCTTCTCCTAATGTCTTCTTGGGTACATCTGAATACATGTTCCTGCCACCATTGAGCTGATGTAGCACCAGCAGCTAAAAGATGGGCAATGAGAAGCATCACTGCACTACAGTCATTCTCCAGATATACTGTACACTCATCCAAATAATATCAGATTTATTATGCAAGTGCAGAACCAAAGCACAGTGCGCTCTCATTAAAACTGTCCTTCCTGAAAAAAATGGATTTACAGAACACTTCTAAAAAAATAGTTACATTCATTATACACATATTAAGTGACATGACAGAGAGAATGACCTAAGAGGCTCTTGAGGAAAGCCGAGGCATAGACCAGTGCATCACTTGGGAAATCCTTCTAGCCTACAGACTTTTTCCAGTTTATCCAGGAAAAGAGAAAACATACACAGAGGCCAGGGACTAAATGATATATTTCTTTAGGCTGTACATAGCTGGTTTATATAACACAAGTTGTACATCTACACTACAGACAACACTAAGACCTGCCCAAGTAATATTTTGCTTTAGAAAAACAAAATAAAATATTATACAGTCATGTCCAACAGCTCTGAGCTGCTGGAATTTTGAAAAGAAACAGAGATTGTGGCCCAAATCTGAATAACCATAATGCAATTTCTGTATAATAGACATAACATATCCGGTGGAGACCTTAACACAACTAGGTACATGTGCAGATTATAATAAAGCTGAAGTCATCACTAAAATGCCTGATGCAACAAAAAAGTTTCCAAAGTTTCCCTCAATGTTAAATCATACAGGGACATTTTGTGATAAATCTTGCTGCCTAAGTTAAACTGTGCAAAAAAAATCTAATGGCTATCATAGAGAAGCTTAAAGAGACCCATCTGAAACTGATGGGTTTATTTAAAGATGCAGTAATACATAGCTACTATGCCAGAAAGCAGAAATCTAATTTTTTTCTATGAAAGTTCTAAGAAAGGCTCTGGCAGAGTCTACTTACAGTAGTGTGATTGAAAATGATCAGCACTGGTTCATGCATCACACTAACCACACTAACCACTAACCAAAAATGGGTTTCAGTCTGCTCAAAAGGAGGCATTGACCTTAAGCAATGGAAATAAGAAGCCTCACATCCTTCTTTCTAACTCTTTTTATGCCCTTTTAAAATTAAATTGGTCAGACATTATTTACTGCTATCAGAAGGGGATCTGGCAAACCATTCCAGTGTTTGAAAGCCTGGAAATGATTATTTTTTCAGACACAAAACTACACTTTCAAACTGATAAAAAAGTGAGAAGGATTTAATAACTACAGTAACACTGTCTGGGCAAACATGCAATGGAACAATGCCTATTACTAGATTATGAAGTTGTCAACACATGAACAAACTCATCAGGTCTCAGGTTAGATTTGGACTGAGATTACCAGAGCTACATCTGAGATAACACTGTGGAAAGTCATCAAAGTTACCAGCATGAAATGGTAGAATTAGAATTTTCCGAGAGCTTTTCAAGAGAGACTGTTCAGTCCTAGATGGGGTTTTATTTAAGGGAAACAACCTGGCAATTGCTAAGGTGTTACAGGAATATATATTCAAAAGGATATGTAAAAGTCATTTTATGGTCCAAAAACACCTTAGAGGAAGGGCAAAAATACTTTATAACAACCCAAAGTGAACAGTGAAATAAAGACCATTGGCAGGGATCACCGCATGAGCCAAAACTAAGTGAAAGAGTGATAAAGTCACGCTAATGATAGAGGAAAATCAGCACCTTGAAGGAAAGCAGACATAGATGATATTGTTTAAATTGGCAAGGACAAATATACTTGTGTTAGAATATAATGCTGACTCCCTAGAGATTACTTTAGCAGAAAATACTGCAGCTAAACATGTAGCCATATGTACTAAATCTTTTTTTTGCTAAACCAGCTCTACCTCTAATAGAAATCTATTACATAGTAAATTCTGCCACAGATTAGCTAGTGCTATTTTAAGCAGTTTTAATACAGATTTAGAATTAATTGATATTATCCCTAATGTTACAGGTAGGCAAGAAATTGGTGCCGAAATGAAAAAAAACCCAACACCAACCAACCAAAAAAATCCCCCAAAAAACTCATAAAAAGTCTGTGGAGTCACGCTCTTAATAATGTTAATTGTGACTAACTTGTGGAGTGCTACCAATGAATCTGACATGGGGTCCTATTTGTTCCACAGAGAACAGAAGACGTTATGTTGTTAGACCCAACACTAAAAGTATAGAGACAGTTAGGAAAAAACAAAACTAATTTGACCAGATGCCATCAAGAGAACTCACCATTTTATGAAAATGAAGTGAGAATATGTTGGGAGAATAAATAGTCACCAGTGACATACTTTGGATGAAACTGTCACTCCAAACTGACATACTGAAGAAAGGGCAATATCTTTACAAAGCTTGGATAGACATTTAAAAAGGTCACTTCCCCTAAGGAAGTGTCACTTGGGTAAGAGTTGCAGTAAATTGACACAGTGAAACCTGTGGGCATGGCATAACCAAAAATAAATGGGACTGATGGTCCCAGCGGGAAGGCACGAAGATTTCTAGGACAGCGTGTCAGAAGCTGCTGGTCACTTTAGAGCATTTACAACTAATGAATAAAATATAAGTTAAAAAGTGGTTATAAATATTTGAAATTCTGTATTATGCAAACGATGATTTTTTTTTTAACGCTTCACTGTGAAAAGAAGACATGGGATTCTATATTTTTAATAAGCCTTGTCAAATGTCTGTTGAAATAATGCTAAGTTTTGTGGTGTCTCATACAAACAGTACTGCTTAGTTAGAAAACTTTGGAGCTAAATGATGCACTGCTTACTCAAGGTTCTGAGCAATTTTGGAGGAATACGGCAGTAACAAAATCATAAAAGAGCTAGGACAATATCCTTATTTCTCTTCTCTTGCCCATATGAGAGAGTTTTAAGAGAAGCACAAAAAATAGATGAGCATACTCAATTTCATGGTTAAAACATCAGCAGTAGAGGAGCCTGAGCAACATGAACATGAAAATAAAAATTAAGCCCAGAAGAACCATTTAAGCTTTATTTTAAAAAGATTTATCTAAATAGTTTCCCTACACCTTTTTAGACATCAGAAATATTCAGTGAAAAATGCTACCCTGCCTTTCCTTTCCAACTCCTTCTATAATTCGTTTTCCCAGTTGTCTTCCTGTAGCATTAACAACACCAGGATAAGCTGCTTGCCATAGGATGAATCAGCTTCTGTTTCTTTGATTCCCACTAACAGGTATTACTATTCACAGGTAGTGTTAATCGGGTGGACTCTTGCCTCTGATATTCCTGAGAATGAATCTTCAAGCCCTTAAATTTACAAAGAAACATCGACCCCAAAATGGCTAGAGTTTATTCATGCATTACTTACAGGCTTTTCATTCAGTCTCTCATATAAGCCTATGCCTTATCTTCTAAAAAAATCGCTTGTAGGCCAAGAGTCTAAAGTATGCTCATATACTACTTCCATCATCAGAAAAGGATCAGGTGTGTTATAAACACAGCAAAAGCAATTATTCAAGTACTAGTTTCTGCAGTTCATCTAGTCAGAGCTTTTATCCTGCTATGAAAAATCACTGATGGTCTATTATCTTTGCTTCTTTAGATCATTAAATAACAAATTCTCCCCATTCTTCTGCTGTATAACCAGGCTTTCAAAAGTGTATTTGCAGTTGATCTGGTTACAGTTTAATGCATGTGTGTGTATGTGTCATACATGATAATGTTTTACCAAGTAGTATATTGAAGATGAAATCAATTGCATTTCATTTATTGGATAGCACCTTACTCCTCTCTTTAGCGTCTGGAGACAAAAATTCCACTATAGTCACTGAATGGCATTTGTGTAGAGTACGTACTTCAAGAACCCCTACCCTGGCAATGGTGTTTTGTCGCTTCAGTATTTTTACTTATTTCTTACCCATTTCAGCTGGGAATTCTGTTTTTCCACGGAGATTAATTTTACAGTCATAAAAACTTTGCTTCATTGTGATTCTTTCTTTGTTATTTTCACACTAATATGGTATCTTGGAAGAGAAATGTTAACAGAGCTAACTAATGAATTAAAAAAATCTCTACATAAAGACAACTTCAAAGAATTGTTCAGTGACTAAGCTGCAAACCACTACCTCCTATTATTAACCTTCCAGTCAGTCCTAGCTTTTGCTGGAGTGGGAAGCTAAGATGACCTCTTAAATTTTAGGCTGCTCATATTTATGTTCAAATCTTTCCAATGTCTACTGTATGACTGTGCTTCTTTCTCATAGCTTGTTTAATTCTACTTATGACAGGTAAATGTAACCTAGAGAGAGGTAGATCAGCTGGGTGAAACAGATTGGGTATTAGGTGGATTAAGTCTGAGTCAAGGATTTTAAGCTTCTCATGCAATCCCTAACAACATTATTAATTCCAAGGAATTGACTTGGCAAATCTCAAGTCAAGGCTGTAGTTGCCTGAATTTTCACAGACGAGTAAGAAGAGTGTTTTCCTTTGGGGAGGGGGACAGTGGGTACTGCTGCAATGCTGACAATTTTTCCCATCACTTTGGATAATGTGAGCATTTCCAGTTTCCACCAGCAACACAAACAAACAAACAACCCCACATGCCAAAAATGTTATCCAACTCCTGTTGTTCTGACTACAGAAGTTTTGACAGACTTGTTGTTTGCTCAAATTATCATCAAAAGAATGTTCTTGTATAGCACCAGAAGACAAAAATAAAATCAGCGTATTTGTTACAAATTCATGTTTCTTACATTACATCAAGTTGAAGCACTGTCTGCTTTTGATTGCTGTGTTTTGCTCTCAGTTTCATGTTTGCTTTGGAACATAAGCTCTACAATGCCTTTGATGCCAAATGTATGGCAGGTGTAACGCATGTGTTCTGCACCAACAGCGAGCAAGCTAGAGACCTTGTTTGATGAAATAAAAGACTCTTATATCAGTAGTGATGGGACAACATTTGCTTGAATTCCCACAATGCCCTTGAGGAGGCTGATGCACGTTGCCTCGTGGGTTTGTTAGCTTTAGTGTGAAATGGAGGGTGGCTCTTCCGTGGGGTCTAGAAAGGCTGGTGACAAAGTTTCCTCCCTCCTTGTTCTCCATGCAGTCAAGAATCAAGATGCTGGTAGCTGCTTACTGGGGCAGATAAGGAAAGAAATTTGATGTTGTGCTAATGTATATAGAGGCAACCTCTTTCTGCCTTTGTTTGTAAATGTGACCATACAGACAGCTTAACTGGATTCTCAAACACAGGCAAAAGGATCGCACAACTCATTCTGCAAATGAGGTGTCTGCCTGCAAAGCACATATGTACAGGCCATGGCTGCCATAGCTGGATTAGTATTCACTGCCCTTTTGTGCTTTTCCTGACCTCCAAACTCCCAGTTTACTTGACATTTAGTCTAACTTTAGCTCTGTCTCCACACAAACCCCTGCTTTTAACTTGTGCTGGCTTAGCCATAAAAAAGGACAAAAACTAAAATTCAGGTAAGCAGAAACTCATGGTTCTCTGACAGGGCAAATTTGTGATGCTGATACAGAGAAGCTCCTCTCAAGTCACCTATTGGGGTCACACGTGCTCAGAGATAATGATGAATCACAGAGGGAGAATTGGTGAGGTGATATGGCTCACTGCTGTGTTGAGAATTGCCCAGCATGCCATCTAATTAAGTTATCAGCTTTGCTCAGAAATGACATGCAGATAAGCACAGTGCCCAGGTGGACTTAGGATCAAGAGTGCTACTCCCCAGGGGGATTTTCACACTCTACCTTGTTTAACACAAATGATGTAAGTGTGATGAAAACCCACACCTAGGAATGATCCCAGGCCTCTGGCCAGGCCACACAATCTTTGCTGGAGCAATCCTCAGAATAAAAGTCATCCTTTCACCGTGTAACCTAACAAGGGCTGCCCTTCTCACATATTTCAGCTACACTAAAAAAACCACAGGCAAATAATAAATGGGCATTTTGTGACTTAAGAAAATCTAATTGCAAACCTTCCATAGCTTTTTGAACCTTAGATTAAATATGACCTATTCTTTTGCAACTCACTAGGAGTAATAGTGAAGAGCTGATTATACAGCGGCATAGAAGCCTCTGGAGTCAAAGAAGAATCCATGAATATTTGGACCATGCCTGTCATTCAGGGATACCGAGATGATCAACTCTCCAGGAAACTCCCAAAGTTAGAAATCAACTCCTTAAGATGTACTAGAAAAGTCTTCCATGACTTATGAATCACGACACAAAATGTCCATTATGCCTTGATATTTCATTTTACAATGGTTTTTATTATGGAACAATGGAACAAGTCATGACCAAAACTTTAGTCATTAACTCTTTTCTGATCTACTACCAATTTGGAAAGTGGTGACCACATGATTCATATATATTATGCCAAAACAGGAGCGGCATGAATGTTAAATTATTTGCCATGTTCACAGACTGTCAGATGGGGCAGATAGCCAGCTTTTCAAAATAATCTCAAAGACATCAGCACAGCTGTATCATATTTTCAGCTTGTACTCCTTTACTACTGAAACCAACATCCAGTGTTCTCAAACCAATGCTCTCTTTGGTGAACACGGGTTTCAATTCATATTTCTTCTTGCTTTAAATAAAATGAAATTAAAAAAAAAACTGTGACTGTCTAGTCTGATCTATAATTTCCTTCTAAGCAATATTATAAAAATGTCACATTTGCAAAGCAGGAATAAATGAAAAAGACGATAAACAATGGGTGTAGAAGTGCTGTATGGATGACATGAATAGATGAAGGGCCTGAACTAATTGTGAGAAATGAGAAATATGAATTGGGGTGACAATACATAATCAAATTCTCTCTTCAGTGTTTCATATGTCAGTGTTCTCCAAAGTGTGTTCAGCTCTTGAATGTCTGTCACTAAAGGAAGAAACATTTGCCTTTATTATACCCAAATTCTTTCCATTGCTATTTATCAATCTCCTTGACTAATATATAAATTGCTGGTCCCGACTGTCTTGGAAATGCTACACAGTAGTCCAAGACTGTAAGGTAAGAAAGTGCATTGGTAAAAGTGTTACAACTTAATATAATTACAATATTGATAATCTGGAAAACAAATCTCTCGTTATAACTGTTCCACCAACCATGCACCCCAATTAGGGACAAATACTGTGCAAAGCTTTGCAAGACCCTGCCTCAGAAAGCTTCCAGTCTGAGGGTATGGCAGGAGACAAGTGGATATGGGCAAACAGATGGGGAAAGCAGAAGATAACAGTGAAATGGTTATGATTAGTGTAATAGTTTCTGAACATTCAATCGGGAGCCTGACACAGAAGCAAAGAAAAAAGCCTTTATTTTATTCTTCCATAAAGGGCTGACTACACTAGAGGACATTAATAAGATAATTAGGGTAATGATGTAATTAAAAGTGAAGCTGGAGTCCCAAAAGATATAGTTTATGATATGGGTGAGGAATTGTATCCCAAATTATGTTTGTAATATTCAATACAGTCTGACTTTTTGAGACATCACAAATGTTTCAAGGCAGATAAAAAAATGACAGCTTCCAGAAGCAGAATTGGACTGTTCCTTAAATAAATACCATAGAAAAGGGCAGTGGATTGAACGAAGAGTTTATCTAGCTTGCAAGGACAAGGACAACGACCAGCTAACAGCTCCTAAAGGGGCATTTGGCAGACTTTGGAGGTGAGGGAGAGGCAGAAAGGAAGTGGATTCAAGCCAGCAAATTCTCCCTCTCGGAGCAGTTTGTGCACATTGATGGAAGTGTGCTGCAACTAATGCAATGGGATAACAGTGCTCACCCTCCCTATCCAGCAGCCTGTCCCAGCATTAGCAGGCCTTTCTGGAGGAAAAACATACCTCAGTTCTCCCAGCTCCAGCAGAAGGGAGAGTTGTGTTAAAATAAATCAGTCAAGCACTTAATAAGAATGACCTGTGAACTCCCTTTCCTTTTGAAATGGTCTTATTGTTAGAAAACTGTTGTAAGTGAGAATATTTGCTCCTCGAGATTTATTTTTTCATGATTGCTTAAACTAACTACCCCTTTTATTCCACAGTATAATGCAAAGAGTGTGCCGATATATTATAAAATGGCTTTGTTTGCTAGAACTGTTTGACCGCTGAGGGTTTCTGAGTGTGCATATTGCCTGGCTCATTGTGCCTGTATTGATTGGAATTCATTAGCCTCTACAGTGTCCTCAATGTCAATATGTTATGTCCGTAATGTAGCAGGAAAAAAATAAAAGCCAACAACCCATACAAGAAATAAAAAAAATCCTTACTTCAAAAGTGTAATTAATTAAATTTCTGTAATATTGAGATAACTCTGAGGTATCTCTGCTTCCTGTAAACCTTTGTCTTAATATACTAGATTACGCAGACACAGATTCTCAGTCAGTAGGTTTTAACTCTGATAGAGTCCCCTCCATAGACAGCTTAAGTCAACAGAAATACTGTCACCTACTCAGAGGGCTTTGGATCAGCTTTGGGAGCTCATAGTTTTCCTGAAAGCTGACAATTTAAGCATAACTACACCTTTTCAGAGATAAGATTAAAACTGCTTGAAAAATGGTACTTTTTCCTGTCGTACTTCACAGGGGAAAAAAGAACCTCAGTTTTTGATTTTTTTTGTCTATAATCTAGACAAAAAAACACTTTGACTCACTGCCCTTCCTTCAAATAAATGGGCCTGAGGAAAAAAAGTTTACAAAAGCTTAGAAAGACATGGAAATGTTTGTGCTTTATGTCTTTAGTTGTCTATTTATTTATTCATATCCTTAAAATAAAGATAAATATGAAAAAATGACATTTAGGTCACTCTAAGTTTTTTTGTGTAAATAAACTGAAGAAAAAACTTATGCCAAATTCCAACACCAACAAAAATACCCACTCCCCAGGTCTTACCATTACAATTTTTAAAATTATATTCTTTCTGCACTTAGAATCAGGAAACTCATTCAGAGAGATAGAATCGGGGCTTTTCAGTGCACCTTATTATTTAAAATTTTAATTTTTATCCAGTTTCTAAAAATAAGCGCCATCTCACATGAGGAAGGAGAGATTCAAAACTCTTTTCTCCTGATTCAGAGCAAGGATTAAAGGCAGGAGTCCCACCTCCCCTAAGGCTGCTGTAATCATCACAATCTACAGTATTCTTTGAATGCATTTTTCCTCCATTTCTCATACAGAAGACCTTTTGCTTTGCATAAAATACTTTAATATTTATTGAGCCAGTGAGAGACAGTGAAAATGACTCTATAAGACAGTTGTTAGACCAGTCCCAAGGGACACGAGGCACCTGGGTTCCTGTTCCCAGTCCAATGAATTTTTAATTGTATTCTAAAAAGTGGAACAGCTTCAAGAGGAGAGACAAAGCCTGACTCAACTTCCTGGAAAGCAGATGACCTTCATTCAAAGCCCAAATGTTAATCAAGCAGAGGGAGCATGTAACCCCCTTTTCCTATGTTTGTATGACTGACCTGATAGCTGGGCCATAGGATTTAATGAGATATGATTATAACAGGACATCTCTTTGGTTTGCAACGGAAGCTGATTTGGGAGTTTGACTGGAGTGTGATTGCTTTCAATACAGGTCAACAGGAAAGCAATAATTTTTCAAATATTCAAATTTCAAAACCAGAATTTTTATTCCTAACAAAATATAGCCAAAATGAAGAGTCAGCCATTTTCACAGCTCATGGAGAAACATTTGATTTTACCATTTCCCAGAACAGCAAATAATTTGTCTTTTTGTTCTTTCTTTTTTTTCAAATAAAACATTCTTCATGGAAAGCAAATACAGATTTTTGTTTAAAACAAATATACGGCTTTTGCCTAATGCACTCATTCATCCTGCAAAATCTTTTTCTGTGAACAAACATTTACAGTAGAAAAGGTTTTGATCCTACTTCTCCAATTCCTATGGTTGTGTACATCTATACCATGACGGGATATGAAATGAATTAAATACAGCATGTGTAACACTAGTGAAAGGCAATGAACTTTACATCAGGAAGGAACTGGATTCATGCTATATATATGAGGAAGCAAACAGCCTTCAAGTCTGAGTTTCATGAGACACAAGAGGTATGCACCTTTTTCATTATAATTGAATGTAAGTGCTTGTATGGTTTTTAACAACCAGTGATTGCTCTTGTGGTTTTATGGCCTGGTCGTATGCCCACTGAAATCAACAGAATGAACTGTGAAAGGCTTCTGAGCTTGCTTAAAAGCGCAGCTCAGTGACACAGAACAACCCAGCTGCCTTATCGACAGAAAGGATTTGGACAACATGATGAAAAAGAAATTTTTAAAAAATTACTAAAGCAGAGGTGATTGCTTACAGAGTTTAAAATTTTTAGATCTACATGGTTTATACTTTCCCATGCTCCTTTTCCCATCAATAATCCAACCATTCATCTTGTGTGAAATCTAAACCTTCTGTGCTTCATGTTTTATTCATCCTAAGGTGCTTAATTTATACCAAAGGACAGCAGAGGGGCTAAGAGTAGCCTGTGTAAGGGGAGATGCCTTTAAGGCTATTATTCATGCCCTTTGATCTTAAGTTTTCACTCAGGAAACTTTGGTTCTGTGGGTAATTAGAGGCTGCCACTAACTTTTACTCTATAAATTACAATAAATCTGAAGAAAGCCAAGTATCTTTGAGACTGTGGCCATGCTTCGATATCTACAATACTCAGAACAATCATAAATAAGTTCTAAAACACTAAAGTTAGTTTTTACTCAAGGCTAGTTATTTTCTTTTAAATCTATTTTTCATAATGTACTTGATAAATATTACCAAATCCAAAAGTATTTATGACTGTTTATTCTATACACCACTTAGGCTAACACCTAACAAACTCCAATATGATGGATGAAGAATGACACTAAACTTAAACTTTCCCATGGAAATATATGTTATGAACTGTACACAATCAATTATTTCAGACAAAGCCCATGCTGTTTCCTCTTCTCCTAAGACACTGCTACATATTTAGGTTTTCAGCTTGAAAGCCCATTTTGGCACCACTAATGAAATAAATTATGTTTCTTGTCAGATCTCCCACTGGGTGGCGTGTGGTACCTCATGTACGTTCATTTGTCACCCTCAAATAGAATAATACTTCCTGCAGGTTCCCAGCGCAGATAACTGCCCAAGTGGAAGTTAATTAAGTCATTGGTTCACTTTGCTCCAGAGGATGTTAAACCACTGATGCTAAATGAGATACTTACAATACCACACTGGAGACACATCCAATTAAAACACCAGAAGAATTCAAATGTATATAGAACTGTCTTCACAGATTATGGTTATGAGAGGACTAGTAGATAGTAAGCCATTTATTTAGAAGGAGGTAAGGAACCAGAAATTCATTTTAAAGGCAGCAGAAACCACCTTCCTTGAAAAACGTAGATGGAAAAAATCTGATGAAAAAATGCTATTTTCTCCTATTTCAAATTTGAAACTTGACATGACATTTCATTATGTCATGTTTCCACTAGTGATCTTTCATTTAACTACACTAGACGATAACAGAATCTTTCTAATTGAAAACTTATCTAAGCCCAAGGATTTGGTTTATTTCCTTAAGTATAGCCTAAGGAAAATGTTTACCATTTCTTAGCTACTTAAGAAATGTTGTCAATGAAGTGATGGCATCCATTTTTTATATATATTTCAGGTTTTGTTTTTTATTTTTTTTTTCCGATGGAACAGAAGAATACTTCAGTTGCTTCAACAGTTAAGGAAAAGAAGTTTCATTTCTATGGAGGAGCATGAAATAGTAGCCATGTAGCAGAGAGTGCTTTTGTAGGCAGAACATAAAGTTCACCAAGAGTTTTGGCTCTCTAATAACTGTGAGAACAAGGCTTCTACCCATTACCAGTTTGATCAACTCCCATTACAACAACAAAACCAGGCAGGCAATAAATGTTGACATTTTGCTTTATATTTTACTATAACCTTTTTTCCTCCTGACAATAAAACTAATTGAAGACCAGTGAATGGCTCAGAACAATAGAAATGAAAATTCTTCTGCTTTTGGGTTCCCAGTTCAAAATCGTATTCCAGCATTAGGAAATGGAAACTCTGCTTTGGTCTAGAGATTCTTCAGTGGCCCATTGGAACAAGTCTGGTGATGTTTATCAAGCTCTCAGGGGAACATTGCAAAATCTCCACTTTCATTCAGAACCTTAATAGTAGGAAAAGAGTAGGTGGTTACCTCTACACCTGATGAAGGTTCTGTGAGGAGCTAGCAATGCTATGGTATAAGGAGAATCCTTTACCTTAAAGAGTGCCAAATTGGCAAAATTCACACACAAAGAAAAGTGAAGAAAAAGG
Source organism: Tringa tobata (assembly GCA_033628505.1). Classification (NCBI taxonomy): domain Eukaryota; kingdom Metazoa; phylum Chordata; class Aves; order Charadriiformes; family Scolopacidae; genus Tringa; species Tringa tobata. The sequence goes on from JAHREE010015910.1 coordinate 677,232, forward strand.
AAAGCAAAATATCTGGCTGCATAATTTAGCATATTGGCATAAAAGAATAATGAAACAATTTTGTTGTCTTTGGAGAGGTTTCCTCCTATGTTCATAAGAAGTGAGGCAGGCTGGGTCTAGGATTTTCCATTTCCCACTTCCATGAGAGAACCATATTCAGCCAACATTATTAATTTTGTATTACAGCAATTTAATGAGTAGTTGTCCTGAAGTAAGTATGCTCATTAACAGAACCAGGAGATAGCTACGATCAGGGTAAAGCATCCACAGTCGCACATAACTTGAAAGAGCTGTTTTGTGGGGTATTGCACATGAGAGTTTGTCCTATCAAAGGGCAGGACACAGGACCTTTCCACACCAGACTCTGCCCTCACAGATGAAACTACTCCCCTGAAGAGAGGATTCAAATACTCTGTGTATAATCCTTCATGAACAAACATGTTCTAGGCCCAGAAAAGTTACAAGGTCATAAAAACAAGCATGGTTTAGGACCTGTTTGGAAGTGGTGCAGAGGGTAATGCCTCTGAGTAATGCTTCCTGCAACTGTGAGGATGTAAAGCAACTTGACATTGTTGCCTGGGACTGTGAAGTGTCACACCCTCTGCAATAAGAGTCTATATTGATTAAAGGCAACCTGGTTTAGACACAAAGCCACTTGTTCTATATGACATTGGACAAACAAAAAAATTATTAAAAGTCCAGAGTTGAATTTCTTTGGCTTTCTTTAAACTGTATAGCAAATATGTAGCATGCAAATTGCAAATTATTTGCAATGGATATCCCAGCTGCTGTTGGCTAAATTCTCCTCCACCTGGTGGGTTTCGTTCTCGTTCACCTGGAAACGGAAGTGTGGGTGGCTGGTGCAAATGCTTTGTCCCAGAATGGATGAGGAGCTCACAGCCAGCCAGCCAGCCCTACCGCCCGGATTTTAGATTTTAGTTCTAGATTTAGCCCTGATGTCTCTGTGGTCTGTCTGTAGAATGTGGACAGGATTTCCTGCCTGTCTTGTTCATGTATCGACTGTATCTCCCTAAGTAGAGTGCCTAACTTAATAGGACTGGTCAAAGCTGAAGTCTTCCTGCAATAAAAGCGATCACAATGTAGTGTAACTTCTCAAAATGACTATAACAAATGCATTACCACATCTCTAAAGATGAAATACACATTTATGGTGAATGCCTCCAGATAGTTTCGAAACTTTTCCAAGAAAAGTTGCATAGAGATTATTATTACTTAATGAAAGGGCATTTATAGACATGAGGTTATAATGACATTAAATTAAATTCAAACCAATAAGGGGGGATATATATTTCCAAGGACAGTACATCCTTAACAAAGACCTCAGTGCTTTTATCCTCAGCACTAGGAGTTCAGAACTGTACATAGGCTTTGATCAACCTTAATTAACTCTGGATTGGATCTGTGTCTGTGAATTGTTTATAGTATCTTGGCTGAAAGCAAGACTCTAACCAATATATTTAGGAAAAAAAAAAATCCTAAAACAGTTTGACTTGCTGGATTAATGTTATGCCAGCTAGGTTGCAAAAGAAAAAAAAAAAAAAAAAAATTTCAGCCTTAGATACATTGCTGTCTCTCTCACGAAAAAAGGAAATCCTTACAAATTAGGATTTACGGCAGTGTTGCCCATACACAGTATTTCTGTTGGAAAACCCAATGAGAAGCCCTTGGTAGTGCTCTGTGGCTGGGCTATGCCCTGCAGCTGTGCCTGGAGCCGAGTGTCAAACACTGAGGCTCCAGTTGTTTTGAGAAGCCAGCTGGGGTGTCGGTGGGTGGTTTCCCAGCTGGCATCTTCTCATGACTTTTGGCCGGGAGTCCTTCTGGCCGGTCTGGCAGCTCAAGAGTTGAACGTGTGGCTGGGATAACATCATCTCACTGCTGTGCTCAGCTGACCTTCACAGTGTTTTTGTTTTGACTCATATTTGCTTGTAAGGAATTTGCTTTTTCTGTCATTATATAAATACACAGACAGACCCAGGCCAAATCCTGAATCCTTCGCTTTACAGGCTCTGAGCCCAGCCACAAATCCAAGCGCTGGCTGGGATCTGCACCACACAGCGTTAGGCAAATACAGCGGCTCTGCGGCTTTATACGCACCCAGTCCTAACACCTCAGCAAAGGAACCCTCTGGAGCACAGGTACCTGCCTTGATCCTCCTGCAGAAACATGTCTGCAGCTCACTGACAGCTAACAAGACAGATTCATGCCAGCGAGATCCCCTTCTCTCAACACCCAGCATGACCGACCACCCTCTGCAACCTGTGAGAAATCACCCACACCACAATGGCTCCTGTAGCTTTTTATTTATACAACGCCACCAATACCCACTCAGCCAGAAGGGACAGATCCCTTCCTGTGGGGAATTCACAGCTTGAGTCAGACAAGACAGAGTACAGGCTTGGAGGAAAGAGGCAGCTTTAGATAAACTGAAAGCAGGTACCAAAGAAAAAGAAAGTGTAAGTTTCTGAAAGTGCTGATGCCAAAGCTGAGATGTGTAGTAATCACAGCTATGTTTGTTCTCTCATTCCCATACATTACTGCAGACATTAGTGAAGTAATAACAGTGTTACGGAAGTAAATTCAGAAAATATTGCTTTAGTCAAGGCTTTTTGCACCTCTTAGACAGGACCAATTCCAGTGACCGATCTTACCTGCCAGAATCAAGTCCCAGGATTAGCTTTGCTCAACGATTTTGAAACTGTGGTTCCCCAAAGTGCTGGTAAATCATCCGTATGTGGTCTCTGGTCTATTAAACAGCATGATCTCATCAGCCCTAAATAGCTGAGCTAAACTCTGTGAGAAACTTTGAAAGCTGACAACAGACTTAGTACCAAACTGTGGGCGTCACTGTCCTCCAGAATACTGTCATTAAAGCAGGCTGTGGGTGGAAGCTTGGAATCACCACTGTTGCAGAGAGAAAAGACACACTTTGGCAATATCCGCATTCAACATTTGCCCTGGGTTCTGGGCTTGGGTCTGTTGAGCTCAATGGTTTGGATGTGCTTTGAGAAGGACATGGACCTGTTGGAGCAAGTCCAGAGGAGGGCCATGAAGATGATCAGGGGGAAAGAACACCTCTGCTATGAAGACAGGCTGAGAGAGTTGGGATTGTTCAGTCTGGAGAAGACACGGCTCAGGAGAGACCTTCTAGCCAGCTTCCAGTACTTAAAGGGGCTACAGGGGAGATGGGGAGGGACTCTTTATCAGGAAGTGTAGGGTTAGGATGAGAAGCAACAGTTTTAAACTAAAAGAGGGTAGATTTAGATTAGATACTAGAAAGAAATTCTTTACTGTTAGATTAGATACTAGAAAGAAATTCTTTACTGTGAGGGTGGTGAGACAATGGAACAGTTGCCCAGAGAAGTTGTGGATGCCCCATATGTGGAGGTGTTCAAGGCCCGGCTGGACGGGGCTTTGAGGAACATGGTCTAGTGGGAGTGGAAACAAGACCATTAAGGTCACTTCTGAATCAAACCATTCTACGATTCTATGAAAGCAGGCAAATGTCATGCTGGTGGTCAATGGGAGATGAGACTCCCACTGTTGACATGCTTGCCTACCTCTGAAAACTCTTCTCCACTCCAAAGAGATGTTTGATTTCAAACAGATCTTAAGATGTGTCAGGTTTGACTTTAAGCACTAGTGGCCATCAGTTTTTCTCTGCAAAAAGGCTGCACCCGGCAGTGCTGCCCTGAGCTGAAGGCATGAGGTGGGTCTCCGACCTGTGATAGTCTCACCTGAGTGGTTCCTGCACTTCTGCTGTTGCTTCTGTTTCTTAAAAGCTCTGTTTAGCCCTCGGTGCCCTTGAAGGTTTTAAGATGTGAGTTGTGGAGCTCCAGGTTTTGTTTCATGGTTGACCAAGGAAATGACTTAAAATAATATACTACAGTCAAGACTGTAGATAAAGATGTGGAAGAATGCATTGAAGAGAGAAGACAAGAGAAAAGACAGAATGAATCTAAATAATTTTTCAATGGAAAGGGTTCAATTTTGGATTTGCTGCTACTGTTTCCTACACACAGCAATTACAGAAGTTTACCCCCCCATGCTCCAAAATAGTCAATGGTCTAATGTGAGATATTAAATATTTTTTCTTTTTTGTGTAACATTTTCATGGATACACTTATTAAAAGAAATCAGATGTTTGAGAAAACAAACAAATGAAAACAAAACACATACTTCAAACTGTGTAAAGACAGAAAAAAACCACAAGAGAATGAAAAATGATCATTTTAATTTTTTAATTTGAAAAACAATTTTGGAAGAATAATTTGAATACTTTGACCCAAAGAGAATTTAGTCAATATATTCCAGCCTATTTAAGCTAAAATATTCCACAGATGCATCTCAATATTGATGGTATTTTTAAATAAGAAGGTTTCTGAGGTCACGTTTTGATGAGATAAATTAAAAAGAAAAAGAAAAAAAATACTGAAAAGCAGACCCTTATGATAGGAAAACATGTTTCAGAATATTTCCAACTGTGGGGAGAGGAGGGATACTCCTGAAAGGTTTTTGATTTTATGTTTATTTTTTCTTTTTCTAATGCACACCAAAAGCACTCTCAAGCTGTTTTCAGGAATAGGAGTTGTCCATTACATCTCCCTGATCATCTCCAGCTCATTATAATGTGACCTGTGGGCCTGTGTGGTGCTGTGCCCTGGAGTTGTACCGCTCCAAACATCCTAACTAGGGACTTGTTGGGACATGCAGACTGGATGGGACCTGCAGCAATTTTCTTTTGTGGGAAACCCAGGGCACAGACAGGGGGACCGGAGGCGCCTGCTGTACCATGCAGTCTCTCGCCAGGGAGTTGGGTTGCTCCCAAGTCTCTCCATCTGAGATGCAAGCTCCATTTGCTATTTCCCCCCCAGCTTTATTTCAATTTGCATACACCTATGCTTGAAGAATAGATGTACTGTGCATAAATGTCCTAACTGGCATACAAACAAGGATGTTTATACATAAGCAAATTCATCCTTTGTTGGCTATTAGAGTCATTAGTCTCTTTCAGACACTTGAGTCATTCCATTCATGGAGCAGAAAAAGTACCACTGACCTCAGTGACCCATCACAGACAAACCAGTGAGCAGCCAGTGATGGATAAAGAAAGGAAATTCTCACTTAAAAAAAATTAAAAAAAATCCATGACTGTAAATTTGTTTGCATAAACCATTCAAAGAACAGTAACGCACAGCTTAGTGAAGAAATTAGTTTTAAAAAAAAATTAATAATGAAGAGTGAAGGTCAAGGTCTGAACTCATTGCAGTACATGGAAAGAATCACTGCTTAGTGGGTTTTGGGAATGTTTCTTACTTTCAAATGTGTTTGAAAAACCGTCATTTTTAGTCCTTCCAACAGCACAAGGAGATGAACCATCTTTTCAGAACACTTTGAGGTACGCAGTATCCAAAGACAAGGAAAGTCAGATTGAAGAGATATGTCAGTGCATGAAGAGAAAGGGGGTGTGTGGAAACGAAGGAAAAATAAGACATTATTTTCTTCATGTCCCTGCAGAGTGGGATGCAGGACAGAGAACATAAATTTAGGCCTGTGCTGCTGGGAACAGGAGAGGTGTCAGAAATCACACATTTTGCAGTGTGTTCCTCTACAAGAAAGTCCTTTGAGAGAAAAGCCTCTAAGTGTGTGAGCAGAACCCATAAAATTTTACACCCACCCCCCCAAAAAAGGAAGAATCGAGAGTCCAAACCTGCCACAGAAACCTCGACCCTTCATTTAAATTTGTCTGCAATGCTTTTACAAGACATAGCTTGAAAAAGGCTTACATTAAAAAAGTTACATCTATAACTTTTTCATTGTAGCAAGCTGTTCTTGCCAGTGCCAAGATATTATTTTCTACACTCACAGCAGCGTGTATGTACGGTTTTAAAATTCTGCACGGTAGTTACATACCAAACTGTTCATTGTTTATATAACTTCTCATGTCAAAACGCATTCTGTGTGCCAGAAAAAAATGGAATATATCATACTTTAATCATTTTGCATAAATTGTGAGTGTTTACTGCAGGTTTAAAAAAAGTCTTTTCCTCCCAACTACCAATCTGATTGAAAACAATTATGCTTCTGGCACAAGACTCTGAACAATATTCAGCACAAATTACATTTCATTCTATTATTAATAGATGTGATATGTGAGAAATGAAGATGTATGGCTACTTGTTTCTGCTTATAATTATAGAAATGCCATTCCTTTTTTCCCCTCTTTTATATATATGCTTTCTAGAATCTTTGGTTTGGATATCTATGTGTTTGTGATCTCTTATCCAAAGGGCAAAATGACAATGAAAATAAGAGCAGCTATCCTGTTACAAGATTAATTTGGGAATGATAAATGAGTGTTTTTAGAATGAATTGCATAGGTTACCACTTAAACAGGTCTTGGCAGCAAACCAGCCCTTTTCTTCAACAAAAAGGGGGAAAAAAAATGTAGAGAATGTATAAATGAGTTGATTGCCCCAGGATGTCTCTCTCAAGAAGGATTAGAGAAACCTACTGGGGCATTTTCTATCCCCACAAAAGCACTATTTGTGCTACAAAAGTTCACCCCGATAATCATGTTACTACAGAAAAAAAGATTTTCTGCTCCTGTACAACCTCTTGTAAGACATTTGAAGTCATAGGTGCCATGGAGTCAGCTGTATAATGCAGGCTCAGCCTATCCAAAGAGTGGGAGTGAGAACACGCTCTCTCAAATACTCTTCAGCATAGACAGGGAAAACCAAACAATCTATTTTCCTGCTAATATTGAAAAAGTGCTGTGAAATGAAACTCCACAGTCCAGGCACAACTTCATCAGGCCAGTGCAGGTTTTCACTTCAGGTTTTAACCTCACTCTGCCATTAGGTTCAAGCTATAGTTGGCTCTGCATGTATACATAGTAAGGAAAAAAAAAAAAAAAAAAAAAAAAAAGAAAAAAGTAGTACCTGAAGGGCAGTCCCTGGTCACACATATTCTTGTTCCTAAAGCTGCTTCTTCCAATTGAGAGACAGGGATTTCTGAATTGCCCAATCAGTTGTGAGTAAGACTCCAGCATGGCATAAGGCCAGTCATGATATACATTTGATGAGATGGGAAATCTATGTTTCAGTTTGGTCTCTTAACTAGAAATTTATTGGCAGTAATAAGTGTAAACCCTTGTCTGGGTTTTACTCCGTCTATGTGACAAGACAACTGGAATATTTTGGTGGAGCCTTGTACCTTTTCTTCCCTTTGTTTTGTTTTTCTTGCAAGATTTCTCCCTATTCTTAAGGTAGGTATTTAAAGAAAATGGAATACCTTCCTCACCTTGATCAGTGCATTTTTACTCTAACCTTTCTGTACTTAATACCTGTAAAACTGCCATAGCTGTTCAGATCAAGAGCCCAGTTCCTATCTGTGGAAGACATCAGTAGACATTTATGGAAATAATATAAGAAAAATGGAAGGAATGAAGGGAGACATCCTTCTAGTGTAGTGTAATCAGATCTTCTGAATGTGCAGCTGGTGAGGGTCTCTTCCATGTTTTTTCTTTTAACCCATTTTCTCTTCACTTCACTGTCTCAAAATCCAGTAGCAATAGGCTTCAGGTTATACGTCTTTTTTTTCTGGGCAAAAAGATACTTTAGTAAAAGAAAAGGTATATTACCTGATAATTTTGTTGTTGTTTCTTAATCCCTAGGTTATGGGAAATGGTGAGTATCGTTAGACTTTCCTACAGCGTTTTTTTTAAAGACCTGAACTGGGCATGGCCAGAAAAAGCCAAACAGCGAAACAAGATGGAACAAAAATAGGGAAAAAGAGAATTGTCAGAAACATTATAAGCAAAAGCAAAAATGAGAGAAAGACTGATGATGGGCATATGCTTGGAACTGAATGAAGAGATTTTACAAAGGTGAGGGAACTTGAAATGAGACCTAAATATCCTGAATACCAACCCTGTCTTTTAATCACCAGTTCTCACCAGATATTTTATTCATACTGGAGAGCTCTGTTTTTAAAATTCATACATCTACAAATAAGCAAAACAAAAAGCCCAAACCAACAAAACAAACCAATTAAATGTTGATGCATAACAGAAAAAAAAGAGAAAGATTCCCTCCCTGCCCCAGCTGTTCATATTTATATTCACTTGGCAAACACTTGAAAGAGTTTCTATCTGATCCATTCATGAATGTCTGGGGGGAAAAAATGGATCCTGGAAAGATTCATACTGAGATATTGTTATAATTCATGGCAATCACAACCGTCTTGAGGACATATTATGTTTCTGTTGTTCTGTGTTTGAGCTACACTATGAGTTTATGGGATGGAAAAGACAAGGATGTGGCTTTCAGAAACTGTTTCTTTTAGGATGACCTCTGTGAAGGGTTGCCAATCAGTCCATGGTGCATATCAGAAGACGTGAGGGAAGGATACAGCTATTTTGCAAGTGGGAAAGTGGCACGCCTGCGGCTGAGCCAGGTGCTACAGAAATGCTTTGGTTAAATATGAATAGAAACACGGCCTCTCTGCGGAGCACCATGACTGCCCTTCACGGGCCAGTCTTTGTACGAGGCCAGATACTCTACTTCACTTGCCCCTGGCACAATACTTGCAAATGAATGAACTGACTTGAATTTAAATATGAAACGTCCGGAAGAGCTGGTACTCAAAGCTCAATCCAAACAAAATGAATAATTTCCCTGAGATCTAAAGAAAAAGTAAATCTATTCATAAAATAATGACAGTGAACTGTGATTCTGCCACTTATATTTGAATGTTAAAGACAACAGTCAAACTTCCCATTGTGACGTAAACTGATATTGACAACAGAGAAACCTGTCTATGTGCAAAGCTCTCAGGCATGTATGCTATCATAAAATTTATAGTCTGACTTTAAGACAAAGAACAGTTGGATTATAGGCACTTGTGGGGAAGGTGGAAAAAAAAAATAATTATTAATTCTATTTGTATTTTGCATTTCAGGGAGTAAGACAGCCTCATCCAAAGGCCAGTTAAGCAAAATCCCATTGCTTTCATTGAACACTGAGATCCAGGGATCCTAGAGACTTGTGTGTTATGCACACCAGGCAAAATACAATGCCTGCCCCAAAATGTTTGCAATATAAACCTCTGAACCATTAGTGCGCAACTCACACTTTTTTTACAGATATCAATTCAAATAGTTGCTGGTGCCTGAAAGCTGAAGATATTAGCAGCATTTGGAACTAGAAAAGACAAACAAAAGAATAATCAGCATTCATAGATTTTAAGTATGTAAACAGAATGATCATTAAATCTGGTAACGCAAAATCCTTTTTCACATCTCAATTTCACCTTTCCAGCCCAGCTCAGTTGCAGATGTTGATGCTGTCATCCTAAAATATTTCTGCTTTAAATACTCTGAGTTTTTTGATTTTGTTTTCATAGAATCATAGAATAGTTTGGATTGGAAGGGACCTTTAATGTGTTATAGCTCCAGTATCCACACAGTTTTGGATGGATGGGTAGAAAAACAGCCCAGGCATCAAAGGGTTTGTATGTAAACATAATGTATTTCCAGTATCTGATAGAGTTAGGCTTGTCAGCATGGCTAGTTAAAAGTTGTTTTGTTCAAAAGGTTAAGAACTATGGAATGAAAAAATACTCAATAAGTTCTGTTAGAAATATTGCAAATATTTTCCTGATTTTGCTTTTTGTTGTTTATACTTTGTGCTGCAGATGATGTATGCCATATAGAAAGTAACTATTTGCAAAGAAGTGGCTTATACTTTGTTGCCCATTCAAAGCAATTTCCTTTTATGTGTTTGTTTGTTTTTTCTCTTTCTTTTCTTTTCTTTTTTTTTTAATTACTAATATTCCTGTTATAATGCTACTTCTGACAGCTGATACCAAGGCACCTCAGTCACCAGAAAAGAAGTGGTTCTGATTTTTCTTCATTGTTAGCTAGATATTTGTGGTTTTCTAGACCTGATTGTAAAAGTTCATTCAAAAGCAGCCCAAGGTAAAAATCCAAAGGCTCCTTTTTTATTCCTCCACTCTTAATATTTTCTCCTCTCTCAGTAAAAATTTTTAGTCTAGGCCTGCAGAGACTGAAAACAAGTCATGGTCATCTCTGAGCGCTTCAAGAGGCACAAGAGAGATATGTCAGCTATCAGTTAATAAGAACGAGGGAATCCTCAGCTCTCCAAAGCACTATGAACCTAGCTGTTTGCAGCAAACTACACTGCTGTATTTAAGAAGTAATGGTTGCAAAGGACACACCCCCCCTATTGTACAGGCACGGGCTACAACACTTGTTTTTGGACTCCAACTATCCAATGGTTATTCATGTCATTATCACCTTGAGGCTGAATTATTGCTCAGCCCTCCATCTCTGACTGTGTCTATAAAGCACTCTGAAACTGCTGGTGGTGCAGCCTTACAAGAAATATTTGACACAGAAACAGCTTTGTCATTGATATTCACTAAGTACAAGCTGGTGCATTCCAAGCCAAATTTTTATATGACATTTTTGACCCTAAGTAATGCAAATTGTTGGAGAAGCTTGGCCATTTGTGTGGTGCTTTGCTGTCAGAAACAGAAGGAAGTATTCAGGTTCAAAACAAATAAACATATCTTCTTATGCAACGTGTATCAATAGCTCTGTTGAGCCTCAAAAAGCCATAATTCACAAGTGCTGTCATTAACAGATTTCACTGATTAAAAAAGAACTCTGAAAATGAGGGTTTTATATAAATAAATAGAGTAATTATTGCATGGTTGAAACATTTGAAAACAGATATATTGTCCATTGAGCTTAGACTGCCATTAGATTTGGGCAGCAAGAGCCTAATCCCACGTCTATCCAATGCTTCCTCTCAGCACAGCCTTTCCCAGCATTTCAGCTGAGTTTTGTTTCTACAGCCCCTGTCACTAACCTTGCTCAAGGTACTAATTCAGACAACAGCCCAATGGAAAGAACTTGGAGATCCCTGTAAAGTTAGACAGTGGGAAGTCCAAAATTCCCCCTTTCAGTTACATCCTGTGAGACCTGTACTCAATGCCAGAGAAAAACATACAAACTCTAAAGAAACCCCACACAAAACACACAAAACCCAACACACAAATTCCAATTTGTGCCACCAGCTCAGTGATGCTAACAATGATGGGGAAACCATTTTACACACTTTGCTGCAATCACCTGAAAGTAAACAAATTTGCCAACACTGTTTTCAATATAGGTAACTAGATTAGATTGAACAGTATTGCTGTTTCTAGCAGAGGCTGGATGGATTGGGCAGCCACTCAAAACCAAGGACTGCAATTCTCCACAGAGGAAAAAAAAAACAAACCCCAGAGCATTTAATTAGCACAAAACACATACGTTTTTACTCAATAAAGAGATCCAGATTTGCAAACTTAAGTGGCTTGATTTTCTTTAATTTGCATTTATTAGACACTGATGAAAATCCATTGGCTTGGTGAGGTGACTTGTGCTTTTAAGGGACAGTGGGAATACAGTCACTGTAATTGCCACTAAGGGTTTTATATAGCCTGCTCTAATACCTGTTACACTTATGGATTTGCTTCCCAGCCTACAGAACACACACGTTTAGCCTCAGTATATTGGGAAAATGTGTAGATACAGAAGGAGAAAAGCTATCAAAAAGGCCTTTAAGAGTGAATAAAAATTACCAGCAAGATCTTAGCAGAAACAAATCTCCTTTGGACAAAACTTCATGCAGTGAGAGTACTAAGAAACATATAATTGGACCAAGAATTTGGTTGTGTTTCTTTTTTTTTTTTTCCCCAGCATCTGGTTGTCACTTGAACTACAATGCAGCTCCAATTATATTTTATAGGGAGCAATTTCATTTTTATAGTTTAAGAATCCTTTGGAATTGGTCTGTGAAAAGAAATAAAAAAAAAGAAAAAGAAAAAGAAAAAGAAAAAGAAAAAGAAAAAGAAAAAGAAAAAGAAAAAGAAAAAGAAAAGGATCAGCTGGCTTGAGAGCATCTAAATGGAGGGTGAGATCAGAAAGCGCAATCCAGACTGGCTGTTTATAGTGCCCGCTACTGAAACTGTTAATTCAAAGCAGTGCTCTGAAAATATCTATCAGTCTTATCCTTCCTGCCCATTTAAGGGGAAAGAATGAAATCCCAACAAATTATTGGGGAGCAGTCCAAAAGTCTCATCTCTCCTCTCTGCACAAACTAGTACGTATCAGAAATAAAGACCTCAAATGAAAAAATGACTCTTTCTCCTTTTTCTTTGCTAAACACATCCTCCCTGTTGGTGCTAGAATCAGGGACAAAAGTACTATTGCTTACCCTGAGTGCAGCAATCCCACTCTGATCTCTTGCTTACAGGAGATGGATGTCCAGCTCTACAGAGCAGGAAAATCAGTGACTTTCAGTCTCAGCATTTACTGAGAGTAACCTGGTTTATCAGCTCACACATCAGACATCCAACAGAAATCCTCAGTGAAATTTTAGGAAATTTCTTCATTGGGAGACCTGTGTGTAAAACCCATGTGCAGTTCTCAGAGGTGCTCTTTGCCTGAAGAAATGAGTCCTGATGGTAACTTATATTGTGCAACACTATTTCATGGTACGTCCTATTTTGAACTAAGTTTATTTTGTAAAATATAAGAATTCACAGTGGCCTTTTACCTGGATAAGGCAGCTGTTGGAAGATGACTTCAGCAGGAGAAGGTGTGTCAGTGACCGGAAGCTTGCAGAGCAGTAAAGTAGCTCTTTTTTTTCTGCTGCCAGCAGTGAGACAGTGACAGTAAGTTACATTCTGAATGTCACTATACACCACTGATCCCTGCTAGACTAAATTACCTTCCAGGCTAGCCTTCAGTTACATTCAGCCTAGTAACATTTATATTTTAGGACTGTAAAAGGAAAAAGCATTGACAGAAATGTGATATAAAGGTCCTGTGCCAGGTGTGATTAAACAAGCTGCTGAATCTGAGCTTGTGTAAGTTCCTAACTCAGGTGCAGCTTTGCACATACTTTGGATACCCTGCTTTTAGAGGCCAAAGAAATAAGACTCTCCTCTATACTACACTGATACAGCACAAGAACAAGTGTTTTGCCATCCTGATCATTACATGATGGAAGTATTTCCTATTTGTTTGTTCATATCTAGTTGTCTTCCTGCTGATAAAATAGTGTCTGCACTATCACATTTATATCCTTGTGTCTGAGGAACCAGTATTAGAAGATACATAAATCATGCCATGGTCCAGTAGTCCATTCATTTGGGGGAAGGAAAGGAAATTTATTTAATTAAGCAAGTGGCATACTACATTGCTGTTACATGGTCGGTTGGCATTTTAATATTAACTGTTCAGATGCAAATGCTCCTCAATTGTAACAGAAGGCACATTTCCACCAAGTCTTCATGCTGTCTTCTCTCAGATAAGTCAGAAAAAAATAGACTCTTACTTCCTTTTAACATATAAGCTGTGACAGGTGCCGATCTTGACCTCTAGCCATTCAGAATCTCAGTCAAACCAGTGCCATTTTACCTGGCTTTACCTGTATTTTTGTCTACAGCTTTAACATTTTCAAAGCAGCTCCTCATAAAGGACAAGCTCTGTTCTAATTGCACACTGCAACTTTAGAGTTTTAAACAAAAATAGTCCTGTTGAATCTGACAGATTTTCATTGCTTTAAATGTAGAGCAAGACAGATCAAAATATGTTCTTTCATGCGCTGGCTGTGGTTATTTATCAGATGCACAGTTATTTGCGTAAGAATATTATTTAGTCTTTACCATTTACAGTAATGTTTTGAGAAGTAAGAGCCTGATTCATCCCGTTGCAGCCCCACTTCTATTACTGGGAATCCGTTAAATCTTTTTTGTATTTGAACATTTTGGCTCCATTGACAAGCTGTTTTTATTGCTGTCTCCGCAATAAAAAAATAAAAATAAAAATATTGGGTGATTGCTTTTTTTTGTTTGATTGGTGGGTTTTGTTTTGTTTTTTTTTTTCCCAACAGAAGATATGCCACATAGTTGCAAGCTCTTTTACAAATGGTAAATGCGGTGTTCTCCTCCTATGGTATTCCCAGCTTGTTTTGTCCTTAAGCCTTGCAACAAGCTTGAACAAGATAAACACTTCACAGGATACAGAGGACTCTTTGAAAGAGGCACCCCTTGTTTGGAGGTGTGACACGGGATCACAGAAATATTTCACCATTGACTTTGCAAAGATTTGCATTTATACAGGATTCACACTTATTTCAGTAACATTCCTTCAGGGTACAGAGGAACTATTTTGCAAGCATCTTACGTAATGATAAAACTAGGCATGCAATTCTTCATTTGGGTTATCTATAGAAGCCCTAGTCCCCTTTCAGACAGACAAGTTTCAATAAACTCTCTGTCAATGCCTGCTTACAGAATTAGAAGAACTTTTTTTTTTTCTATTCTTTCTTTAAACATGCCGTCTTTCCAGGACTCTCTGATGTGTTTTTCTGCTTAACAGCAATGAACCTGCAGGGAATTCAATAAAGACTCCGTTTAGACCCATAATACAGCAGTGCTCGCACTGTAAGTGAAAGCTGTTTATGCTACTCCTTCCATTTTCGAGGAACAGAAAAAAAAATGCTAGTAAAGGGCAGATCTCATCCCATCACATGGTGCAGGTCACTGGAAGGCCAAGTTTGACAATTCAGCTGTGATATAACCTTGAATGGAGCAGAAGAGTCAATTCCCCATCTTGCATTTTAAAGCTTGGAACAGGCCAGATCTGCATTCCCCATCATACTGCTCTTCCTCATAGCCTTGTCTTTTCCTGCCAAGTCACTAAGTAGAAAAAGCTAAGGCATAACTTTTACAGGCACATCTCCAGCACACTGTTAGTCCTGTCCTGCAAAGCAGCTTGCAAAGTGATGACAAGGCCACAAAGATCAGACACTGAATGGGGGCTCTGTTGGGAACTGTGAAGAAACTGATAGTGTTTAGAACAGTGACACTCCCCAAAAGATTTAGGTGAAGAAGTTTGGCATGAACTTAAACAGACAGATGCATTTAATGATTGTAAAGAGTTGGAGAACTCTTTTCTTATAGTACCTTTTTTGTCAGGGAGGGTTAAAGCAAACAGTCCTCCACGATCCCACTGTGTAATTGCTTCCATTTTGTTTAGGCAGTTTAACCTCACGTTAACCCTTCTGACTACTGTTCAAGATGAAACAAAATTACTTTGATGATCTTAGACCAGCAATAATAATAAACTCCTCTGGTGCTGTAAACCTCTTTGTGTTAAGGACAGAGAGACTGATTACTCCTCCAAACTGTTTGTGCTGTGTGATTGATAATGACCAGTTGAAATTCCCCTCGCTTCTCCCTGTGTACCTCCACACAAGGGTGATTTAACCCACTGGCACTTGGGAGGAGTTTACCTCAAGGCATGGTGAGGGTTCAAAGGCACAGTGAAGAATGGCTTTCTGTAGACAAGTTTTGGGGGCAGAGCCTTCTGAAACCTGCAGTCTCCTTGCTTGTATAAGAAGCTGGGAGCTCGAGCCTCGGATAGCATAAATAACTTCAGTGAAGATGTATGAGCTTTATTGCCAAAGTATATTAGTTTTATTAAAGCTTGTTCTGGGGTGCAGTTAGTCGTTCAAAGTTGTCCCATTCAAATTATCTCATCACTTTTGGCTGCTGACAGATCGAAGGCATCTCCAGACCATTCAAACTCTATCACCACTCAAACCATCCATACCTGCAATTCCAGCGTGACAGCGTGCTCAGCAATTACTGCAAAGTGCAGGAGTCGAGGAGAAAGACATGCTGTGGCAAGAGGAGTCTTTTAAAAATATGCAGAGTAAACACAATGCTGAGTAAAATTGACCTAATTTGCATTCATAAATAAGGTAGGGTGAATGCAATTATGCTGTGGCCATGGACTAAAGGTCAAATGTCATGATTTTTAATCATGAACACGCTACCAGCCACCCAGCAATGATGTATGGATCTGGGAGGCCATCCATTTAGTAAAGTTTTAAAATCCACAAACTGACCACAGATGCATGGCAGGGGGGATAGAACAGGAGTGAGAGAGTCCACCCAACTTACAGTTCTTGTTTCATCAAGTTTGCTGTGTTTGGAAACATATTACTAGTCGTATTGTGTGATGAAAATGACATTTCCAAAGTAAATTCCCATTAAGTTAATGTTAGGGCTACAGATGACCCAAATTCTTGTTTCAAACCTATTTCAAAACCAGAAACAGGTAGGTTTCTTTTCAAAGGCTTCTGCCACTCTGACTCTTTGCCTGCTGCTGCAGGATATATCTGCTGCTTTTAGATATGAGTTGTCATAAGTTTTGAAATGAAAGAAACATGCACGAATTTTTCATAGGCTACAATATTAACCATAACAGAAAGGAAAAAAATTTATATAACTGTCTAACTTGGCCCCTTATTTACGTATTAGGGGTATCTAGCAGGTGGACACATCAACATATAACCCATTCAAAATAACATGGAAAAACGCTCGTACTCCCACTGCTGATGGATCCACATTGCCCCTACAATACAACTGAGTGGCTGGCTCTGGGATCAGTCTACACTGGGCTGAATTAGGTTAGTTTGTGGAGTTTTGACTGCACAGCTGCTCCTGCTGAATTGCTATAATACTAGGTAGACTGCAGTTAACCCTTAGAAACATTATCAGAGACAGAAGACTATTAAACAAAACAGGGTTCGAGTTTGATTTTTTCCTTTTTCTTTCCAGGAAACTCTACAAATGTCCATGCCTGTTTTTTGGTTTACATTTTCTTACTTGTTTTGGGGTTACCAGCCTTATAAAAGTGAGAAGTCTGAAATTTAAACAGCAGATGTTCCTCAGCAACCAGGGCTACACCAGCTCTTATGAAGAATTAGAGAAAAAAATTTTAACTGCCTACATATATGACACAATAAAACCAAAGCTGAGGTGTGTAATCCCAGCACAAGAGGAATCCTAGATTGACCTTTTGAGTTTATCTGTCTGTGTACTCTGCTTATTGGGGCAGGTTGTTCCCTAAGCATTTACCTACCGTGTGGATCCAGCAAGTTATGAACTTTAAACTCAGTCTTATGCCTGGGGACAACCCCGCCATGTTTTCAGGAGCGAGTGAGGTGCAATAAGTATTTCACTGCAAAGTGAGATCAATTAATTAGTTGAATTAGTGCTCCCACAGCTGTAACATTCTTCACCTGCAGCTCAGACAGGTACATAATTCTTTCCTGCCTTTGAAAACCATGAAAGGTTTTTACTTTTAGAACTTGCTTTAAAACTGTGGTTCTCATTGATCGCTACAAACAAGGCTAAAAACAAAAGCAGATTAAGGAGTGAAGGATCTGAAGAGTATGATGTTAATTCACAGCAGCAAGGACCATCAACACCATGGAAATTCACCCCAGGAGGAAGATCCCTCAGCAGACTTTTGGTTTCAATGTTCTTTTTGCAATATCAGGTATATTAAACATGGTCCTTCCATGATCCAAATCTGGCTCCTATACTGAAGTGACTTCAGAAAGGTCATATTTCAGGTGTGAAGGAGATTTCTGTAATTTGGCCATCTTTGCGATGATTTCTCCCCACTTCACACATGTGTTGTAAGCGTCTCTGATAAAGTTTTTATACAGGTGGAAAAGATGTTTTCAAGCAAATTCCTTTCTCAATCTGAACATCTATTTAAATGCAAGCAGATTTTTTTCCCCAAAAACACCTAGCAAATTAAAACATCTGCTTCAAGGGAATCACAAGTTTATTGCTGTCATAACAACCTGACATTTGACATGCTGTACTTTGCTGAATTAAAGCCACAGTACACTGTACTCCAGAGAAGCAATGAGGGGTTATAGTTTGCTGTAACATCTGCAGAGTACAAAACGCATGTTTGCTCTCAAGTTCAAAGAGCTCTTGGAACCATATTCACTGAAAACACAAACTGCAAGATGGCATATGGTTAGCTCCTCTTTTTGTTTTATTTATAAACTTGTTTGTGAGATATAAATATACTTAATTCTGAACCCTAGAAATCTGCCCCTGAACAGAAACACTAGCAAGCCAGGCCAAGAAAAGTATCCTTTCTATAATGTTGTGCTCAGGGGGAAAAAAGCCCAAAACAACCTGTGTTAGGGGAAAGAGGAGAAAGAGAACTAGATAAGCACCACCTGAAGTGCTCTCCCAAGTACAGCTTTACTGATAGACCAAGGAAGAATTTAATGCATTGCTCTGCTGGTGGCTTGCTTGGATGACCTGCTCTGCAGCTTAGTTCCTCAGTGCTTCAGTTTCCTGTTTGCAAAACGGAGACCATAGTAACAGTCTGCCACCAATTGCGCTCTGAATCTGTTAAGTAAATTGTCAGATACTTAGTACCTCAGGAATGGAGGCCATGGAAGCATGGAGACTGAGGGATGGAGGTGAAAACACAAAGAAGGCAACCTACGTTTTTCTTTCTTTGTATATAATATTTCTCAGAGCACCTCTGTCTCAGATACAAACAGCAGGATAGAACAAAAGAAAGATTTAACTATTGCTAGATCTTTCTTCCTACACTGGTATCTCCATACTCTTTCATGCACCAAGGAGTAACAAGGGAATATCAGTTGCCACCTATGTCTGCCATTAACCGCCAGAGGCCAGTAGTAAAGTCATCCTAAATCAACAAAGTATTTATAACAGAAAAACCTAAAGGAAATATCAAGCACACATCAAAAACAGGCTATCTTTTGGGACTGGTATTGTTTGCCTGGTTGCTTTTGTTTTTTTCATACGGCTGTCCTAGAATTCTTTGAAATTTGTACTTTTCTGTGAATAGTCCCTATGCAGTTCACCTCTATTGTATATTGTCGTAATGCACTATCTGTTTAAAAGCTTACATATTTGACTCAGCGACTAGTTAAGTAAGGCCTCTGTAATGAGAGGAGAGAACTTTCTTCAGGATTCTTGAAATTTTACATTTTAAATTCCTGTAATTTTCTTTTGGTCAATTTATGAATTTACACAAAAACTTTAGGAAGGGACTGGTATAACCCTGTAACATTTATGTTCTTGGCAAAGTATGTGCGCAGAGAGTCAATTACAGCCTGCTCTATGGTCACACATTTTTGCAAAAGTATGTGACACCTGAATGGGATGAGCAATCCGTCCAAAGGATGACTGGAGACCTTCTGCTAAGATTTGAAACACTGAATGTTTTGGTTTGCAGTAATCAGTTACACCAGCTGTGTATGTGTTGACTCAAATAAAACAGAAAAGCAGGAGGATGTAACTAAATAATAAAAAAACAGTGCTAAAAGGGCATTAATTCAGTGGTCTGCTGCTGAGTCAGAACTCACAGTAGCTCTGTCTCCTCTAACCAGCCCTGGAAATACTTGAAGGACTGGCAAGCTTGGAAAGAGTAATATGGTAGTGACAGCATGTTACATGGAAAACAGAGCGTAGACAAAAGCAAACAGGTTGACAAAGCACAAAGAAGATTTATGTTCACATTGTGGATACACCATTTTGACGGTACCTGTTGTGCCTTTTCTTTGCAACAACTGCAGGCAGCATTGCATGCTGTGTTGTGACTTGGCTGACATGGCAGGAACAGCAACTACTCTAACACTGATGCAAGATAAGGGGAGCAGCTGCTCCCATCTAGACCCAAAGATACATTCCTTTTTTCCTTCCTTTCAAAAGTCACTCTCTACCTCTGTTCTGTCAACACTCCCCTACTAAGGGTCAGGGAAGAATTTATTCCACCTCTTTTATCACATGCATTCATATGTAGCACTTCATTTACTGAGGTATGTTTTGGGGGAGATGATAACTCTTAACTCCTAAAGGTTTGGAAGACTGGGTCTTCTGATCATAAGCTCTGGCTCCTAAAGGTCAGATGCTGCTTGCTTAGTTATGTCAATTTTATTACCATCACCTCACTTTCCATGTACAATGGGCATTTGATGATTGATGTCTCGTAATGGGACATTCCTACTGAACTCTTTAAGAAATTCTTTCCCTCCATTCAAGAGTTCAAAGGAAAGAGAGAAATTGAAACAGCAATTTCATAAGATTTATGTACTGTACAGTGAGAAGCCAAATACTCTCCTGTTGAACACAGTTATCTAACAGCAATTGGGAACAGCATGTGGAAGTTGACTTCAGGTATTCTTGACTTGAAATTGCAGTCTGCTTTTACAAAACAATGGAAGATAAAGGAATCCAAAACCTAGAATATAGAACCTTCTCATTTGAAAGTATAAACTAATTATGCTATTTAAAGCAATGCCATAGCTAGATATATTTATGTCTACAAAGGAGTTCATTCTTTTAGAGTCTTAACTATGAAGTTCATGACAAATAATTTCCATTTTCTACCCATTAGATTTTGGGTTAGTCAAAGTTGTAATTTCTTTCCATCTGGTTATGGCTGCTAAGATCTGAATTCACAAAGCCAGTCTTTCTACACCATTTCTGGAAATATTAAAAATTATTATAATTCATTTATATATTCAGTAGAACAGACATCATTATAATCTCATCTGACTGCTTGCATTTTCTGCTATAAAAGCAAATTCATGAAAAGATCACAACTGGAAGTTTTACCAAAGTTGGAACAGAAAAAAATTGTCCCACTCTGAGTCATTCCTTGTGGAAATTTAGTTATTTTTATTACTGTAAATATGGTGTTGTATTTCCCCCTTTTTTAAAAGGAGAGCTAGTCATGAGTGTATGATCTTCAAACCACCAATGTCTCAGTGCTGTTTGAAGTGATATCTTTGAATTTTTTTAAAAGAGGCTCACAGTGAAGATTAATCAAGGGTATTCTTTATTTAAGTGCACGTGAAGCTAGACATTTCACTACACACAGTAAAAGTTTTGTCAGTGCTGTCCCACCTGCCCTCATGAAATGGTGCACTATTTTTCAGCACAACATATTGTAATGCCTGCAACGTTTGAAATGACTGATTTTGAACTATATATAGAGAGACTGTGATTTATATGCTCTCATTCCATGTATTCCATAAACACTTTAGCAATGTGAATTTCATTTCCAGGACAAGTGCTGCCACTTATTGCAAGCACACTATTCCATTCCCAAGTATTTTAAAACAGCTAGTAAAGACTTGAATGAGAAACTGCTTAAAATGCTTATTTAAAGAGTAAAAAATATCTGTGCATTTTGACAATGTAAGAATACACAAAGTTTAGATGTTTCTAACTTTCCAAAACTTAGTCATATACCTCCATAATTAATTTCATTAAAAAGCAGAAGAATTCTAGTATGTTTTAGGGTCTGATTGCAGTGGAAAACAAACCAGAGGATAAATATTTTAAAGAGATGATCAAAATTATATATCTGTTAAAGCAAGATACAAAGGCAGAGAAACTGTGCTATAGTCTGCCTGGGATTTGGACACCATTATCTTTACAGTAAGCTAGGCTCTCTCAAAATAGTCTTAGGCAATGGGACTGGCATCTGTCATGGTAACTTCTCTCTTACCTTCTCCTCAGAACTATCTGTGCTGTGTTGTGTTTCGCTTTGGTTTTAAATGCCTACACTTTTCAAAACCTATGAAAGCAGGAGGAGTATTTTCAGAAGGAACAGAAAACCATGAGATTCCTCATGGTTTACAAGGGGGTAATTTTACACCATGAGATTAATCTAGAACAGAGCTCAGCTTCCTTACTTCATCAAAGGTGGAAACAAAAGGTGACATTTGACAGTAATACGCAAAAAGTAAGATTACCTACACCTCCTACAAAAGAATCAAATATTCTCAATTTAAGCTATTGTCTCCCTGACATAATGAGATGACCCTGTGCAATTGTCTTCTATGAGGGCTGGTTGATCTAAAAATGCCTCATGACCTCAAATTACTTCATCTTCTTATGAGCTTTCATCCCTAAAATCTTTCCTGTGTATATCCAAATATGACACTTACAATTAGAAAACATTTACCAGATAAAATCTAATTAATATCCAACAATTTTATGCATTATTTTACTAAGATTGGAAGCCCTGGTTTCCTCAAGGGACTAGTGGCTTAAAAACAGACTTCAAGATACTCCAGTCATAACACAATCTTCCAGTTTTAGCACCTTCTCTTTAGTGATTTGTTCTGGATGATGTCAGATTGTTGATGGAATGACATAAAAACATTTAATGGAAAGGTATATCATCTTAAGGGAATATGTAAAACATAAAATCAAGGTGAGTGCTTCATTTTCTGTCCCTTATAGACTCTTTCTTTGGGAGGAGACATCATGTTCTCAATTTTTGAATATTCACATTTTCAGGACTTAGCAAGAACATTAGACATACCTTCGGTGTAAATTTTATTTTTCGAAAAGGCAGAATTTAAAAAGATTTAGAAAGAGAAAGAAAGATGTAAAACAGAACTGACAGTGCCCTTTCCTACCACAGAGTGTTTTCTGCCATGTTATGCTGACCTTGGTCACAGCAGAAAATGCCTCAAAAGCACAAGAGCTATTAGGAAAGAAAACTTCTCTTTGACTAAATTGATGTATAGTCCCAAGATAGTATCTCATTTGTTTGTGTTTATGTGGTTGTTTGAGTTTCTAAAGCTTGTTCCTCCTATAAAGACTGAATGCTTCTATAAGGGTTGATGCTGTGTACCAGATTTCCTCTATTCATTATGAAAACACTGGCATGCTATTGTCACAAACATAAAAGGACCTACTTAATCCATCCAGCGTTGAATTCCCTACCAATTAATTTCGGGTGGGTCTCATGCTTAGAACAAAAAATCAAGAGTCAAGCAGATGCTGAGACTGAGTTTGAATTGAGGCATTGAGTCACTGAGTGACCTTATGGACAGTCTCTTGACCTCTGTGTGCCTCAGCAATCCAGCAGCATCACTGGGGAAAGGCGGGACATCACTGAACACCAGATGCTGTGTCAAAGCCTTTCAGGCTAAGCTACAAAACAGTAAAATAAGCATCTTAATAAGGAAACATTTCCTGAATGATTCACCTGTCCCCTTTGACTTCTTCCTCAAAGTCTGAGAATGACTAGGAAGTCAGTGAGGAACACGGATGATTTCATTTGTTCTTGCTGGGTGGGCTCAATTCAAACTGGGTCTGCAGAACATCCGACTGGGATTGCCAAAAATCCCGACCGCCCTTAAAAAAAACAATGCCACTGTTGGCAAGACAGAAAGTACAGGCAGAAACACCTGTGTGCCTGCTGAGCACAGCTGTACACTGCAGAAATTTCTGTGGTGTACATGCCAGACTGCTGCCAAGCTGAGCGTGTCTGGCTGGGAAGGAAGGGAAAGGCAGCAAAATGCAGCATGGTTCACATCAGTGGACGACAAGCACCTCTCTCTGATGTTTTCCTAAGATCAGACGCACACTGTTCTGCACAGGCAGTCCCCTCCTCTCTGAAAGTGCCTTGTATCTCTTCCTCTCTCTCAGTATTGTTGGCTCTGTACAACCTCATTGACAGTTGTACATACAGTTCATGATCAGACTGTCCCTGAGGAAACAGCTGCCCCACTGTAAGCTATTATATAAGGTCCATACTATAGGGGACTTTTTACAAGGGCATGTAGTGATAGGACAAGGGGTAATGGTTTTAAATTGAAAAAGGGTAGATCTAGATCAGATATCAGGAAAAAATTCTTTACTGTCAGGGTGGTGAAGCATTGGAACAGGTTGCCCAGGGAAGTTGTGGATGGCCCATCTCTAGAAGTGTTCAAGAACAGGTTAGATGGGGCTTTGAGCAACCTGGTCTAGTGAGAGGGATTGGAACTAGATGATCTTTAAGAACCCTTCCAAGCCAAACCATTTTATGATTTTATGATTCTGTTACTGTCCCCACCAGTTTGTAGCTATCGCTCTAACGGCAGCAGTTGCCACTGGAACAGAGTGCATAAGTGATTTGTATGCTTCTTAGAGAAAAATCACTCAGGTCAGTTTAAGAATTACTGTGTTATCAAGTAAAAGCTTAGATAAATTATTTTCACATTTTACACCACTAGGTTGAAAAACATAATAATATAGGCAATGAGGAACAGAATTCCCCACAGAAACAGGGATCCCCTTCCGAAGTGAGTGTTTTGGTATGGACACCTATGGATCACACCCCTCTGTTCCTGCATTGCTGGTCATAAATTCCCTCAAATTTAACAGGACAGATGAAAAGTCCCTTCACCCAAAAGATGTCTCAAAAAAGAATGACTGAAGGCACTATACTGTAGGAACGAAGAATCCTGCCTTTCCTGAAGAAATACTGTAACAATTAGGTAATTATATCAAGAAGTATACCAATACTGCTCTAAATTAATTTAGCACAACTTAAATTAAGTGTGATCTAAGGGTGTCTAACAAGTCAAGTCTGTGTATATACTTCGTTTGGGGCATGTGCTTTCTGAGCCCCAAACAGTCTTAGTTCAGCTGAGCAAAGGCAAGAAAGATAATGAAAATACTCAGCAGTACAACTAAGCTCCTTTCTAAGTGTTTTATAAAAAATTTTAAGTGCTTATAAGTTTTACTGTTCAGCTAGTTCCCTGTTAACATAACAACATGTTCTTCCCCAACATGTTTTGTGTGTTTAGAAAACACTCAGGCAGAGCACAAAACAAAACACATATCCATCATGTAGAAGTCTCTATAACAAGAAATTCCTATAGAAAGACTCACATTTTATTTGCCAGACACCTAACAGTGTTCAATAAAATTGAAACCAAATCTGATGCTTCTCTCAATAGTAGGGAGATGTCCCTTTGCTTTCACTCAGATTGGAAATGAATACTGATTTGAACTGAATATAATTTTTCCTTCTGTCTTTAGCTTCTTCAACACTCTGTATCACAAATAGCAACAACAGAAAAAGTTTGCTTCAGGTATTCATAAATATTTTAAAAATATGCTAGGCCACTCTACAGAAGTGAAGCTTGAACTCAATGCAATGCATTTAACAATGTCCTTGAGTCACCTGTATTTTGGATGTAACCTAAAACCAGAGCTATTGACCACTTTTATGGCTGTGAACAGTCCCCTGGCTCCTTTCACTTGAGCAGGGGTGTTAACCCCAGTGTCCTGGCTTACTTCCAGTGTAGGTAATTATGTTATACTTGCTTAAATTCTCCAAAAGATCCCAACTGGAGAAGCTATTCTTCACTTTCTCTTCCAAGAGATCCTAGAGAAACACTGCTAGCAGAAAGCATCTACCGTTCTTTGTCTGAGGGGTGACTGAATTTCCATAATGGGAGGAAGTGGGCCCTATTTATAACTTGTCATATAAATATAAACTTGGACAGACATATACACACATGTCACTGCTTATTTGTGTTAATTACTTGGATATTTGGATAGATGCACACACACATACCTAGAGTTGTCCCGGGATAGTCTTTTCAGCAGAAGGAAATATTTTTCAGCTTGGACTAGTTAGAGCATTTTCTAAAGAATTATGTAATATGCAAAGCAGCAAAGAACAAAATCTGAGAGCGTTTAATTAAGTGACATAAGATGCCTATGGCAGAAATGGGAACTTAACCCAGGTTTCAAAATTTCAGTTTTCAGCATGACATCATTTCTTTCCCTGAAGAAATGTTATGTAATATAATGCTGAACATATAACAAAGATACAGATATATGTGATATAATGAAGAATATGTAATGAAGAATATATAGCATAACAAAGAAATGTAATGATCCAATCTAATCTAATCTCATATCTGAAAAGAAATTTCTGGGGAAAAGAAAGTCCTAAATCTATCATGGTGTAGGTGTCAACAGAATATTGTATCTGTCATCTAATGAGCAGGTAGTGGTGAGGACATGTGCAATAGGGATAAAAACCGGGTGCGCCAACCTTCACTCTTATTCTTGCCCTTCACCTGCCCATTTCCACTTTATTCTACCCTGCTAAATCTAAGGCTCAAGTTGTCATAGATTAATGAGTGACCTTTTACTACATTAAAGAAGACTTACCTCTCTCTTTGTATCCAAACCACAGAAGGGTGTGCTCAACTTCTACCACTGAAACTGATTTTCATATATTTCATCACTCATAATATTCGCATGTTGGCGTTGCAATAATTTAGCAATATGTGACTGTGGTTTTCATTAGAGAAGGAGCTTCACTTACGGTTTGACATGTCTGTACTCTCTCCCCATACAATTACTTTGCAAATATTTTGGCAGAGGGCAAGTAAGTAGGGATGGTCTATTTGTTAGGACAGAGGACAGGCAGTTTGAAAAATCTGTGGCCTGATGATTTTTCTGTCACAGACTCCCTGTTTTTTCCATCTACAAAACTGCAATAATTTTTAATGAACTCATAAGAGTATTGTGAGGTTGAACATAACATTGTGCATTGTTTGTAAACTACTTGGAGATTTTTGGCTAAAAAGGTTCTGTAAAAGTGCAAAGGAGTTAATTGAAACTACAGGAGTCAATTCCTAATGTGTATCTCCGTGTTTATGAGCAGATTTTTCACCTCGATCTTGTGGAATTTGAAGATGTAAAAAACACACTCAGCCCAAAAGAACATACAATCCCAACAGAAAGTACAGATGAAAGAGCAGAAGTTGCTAAAAATTATCATCTTCATTTTACAGAGGGAGAACGGAAATGGAACAACTTAATATATTTATCTAAGGATGCACAGAAGAAGAGTAGCACATGCAGGGATGTGAAGGTAGATCTCCTGAAGCCCATCCCAAGTGCTTTATATAGAGAGTATTCTGATTAGCTCAGTCTCCCCACTGCCCTGCCATTAAGTCTAATTACTTATTTTACTCCTGTTAGAAAGGCAAGAAACAGTCCCTTGAAAACCTGCATCTAGCTTGGAAACTGATTACAGCAACATGTTTAATGTTTTATCATCTTCTTGTTTAGTTAATTCCTTTTCTTTTTCTTTTTTTTTTTTAATCTTTTTTTTTTTCTTTTTTCACGTGGAGCTCATGAAACTCTTTGGTTTTGATAGTGTTTTTTATTATGAGGTTTTCTTAAGGTAGCTGAAGTGGCTGAAAGCAGGGCTTGCTGAGGAAGTGCTCAGCCATGGCCCACTGGTTGATGTCAAAAGGCCAGCATCTGGTACCATTCTCTTGGTACTCAATTGCTTCTTTCTTTCAGCTCTTTTCAGACCAAGGTACAACTTGAGAAGTGTAGTTTGTGTTATAAAAGCCCTAATAGAATGGCAGCTTTATGTGCATAAATCTGTTCTCGCTGCCAACACCACAACTTAGCCAAATAACAACTGCAGCCACAATACCAGGAGGCCAAAGTTTTCTAAGACTAAATCTGTCACCTCGTCTCGTGCAACTAGCTGCCTACAGCCCTGTATATGACCTTGAATTTGATTCTCCCATTGTACACAAGCTACGGAGAAAATTACAAAGTGTTGATTTATTGTACTATGGATTTTCTCAATTTTTCTTTAGTTTTAGTTTGCATATTCCTAACAAAGCTTCATATAATCCTTTAAATACTAAGAAAAAAACCCAACTAAAACAATGAGAGAGCCACAGTTAACTGTCAGCAAATCTATGTAAAACTCAACTGTCACAGTTTACTCATCAGAACAAAGGGAACTTCATTTTGATTTTACTGAAATATAAAATTTCCTCAAATTAAAACCAAATGAATACATCTTTATAGTCAAACAGAGACTATACTGAGGCAGACAGCATCAAGTGCTAGTTCACACAAAGGGGTCAGCACTCTTTCTTCACTGCATTTGCCAATGTTTATGTTTTTTTATAATCGAGAGAAAATCAAAGCCATGTGGACACCTACAGGGAAAACAGCAGGTCTCAAAATGTTGTTGGCAGGGCAAAATTTGTGATTCTCCCATGGCACTTCATGTTTTATCAACTTTGCTTCAGTTACATTTTCATGTTAATTTCTTTTATTTTGTAAAGTAGTTGGGGCTGGAAACAAATTTTCTCATTGTTTTTATAGAATTTTAGAGCAGCCATTCCAGGTGGAACTCCTATAAAGAAAAGCTTTATTTTAATCCACAAACCTAAATCTAATATACAACCTCTCCATTCTTCTAAAGCATAGGCTACCACAGCAGGTGTTTCAAGTTCCTGGGAGATGCATTAAATAGACAAATTTAAACCATTCATGATTAATAAAAATGTTTTGTTTTTTTTTCTCTTTCCTTTGGAAGGGGAGGAGAATATGAAATTGCACTATAAATATACCTTTAAACATAAATAACCCTCATAACACCTGTGTGTGGGGAAACAAAGTAATATTCTACAGTGTGTTTAATAGAACAAGGCAAAAAAACCCCCACCAACCACTATTAAATGAAATATTGAAATGCAAGTGCATAGCAGTCATAATTTTTAAAACAGGAACCCAAAATAATGAACAAACAGCCAATAACTAAAAAATCACCTGAAGGGTTGAATTCAAAGGGCTTATTAAAAATATCAAATTTACCTTTTAAAAGACCTGTGTTATTACATGCATCATGATATAGCAAACAGGGCACACAAGGCAAGCATGTGCTGTAAAGGCCTATGGCTGTGTGTGTGCCAAAAACACGGTAGGTTCCTAAGCACATGGATGCATAAATGTCCAGGAGAGGGAGCCTGAAGGCAATTTGCAATGCACCATTGTGGACCTGCCTTGCTTTGAAAGTTTTGCCTAACTTACAATTTGTCAGAGAAAGACCTAAGCAAATCAAGGGTTAATGGGGCAGGCTACACATTAAACCCAGTTGGCACATCACTCCAAACAAAACCACTGGACTGCAGGATATGAATTCTGTCTTTGCTGGGTATCAAATCTCTTCCTTAAGCACTAAGAAAAGATGATGCACACTTTTGTCCTCTAGTCTTACAGACTTGTGTTAAACACAGATACAACAAGCCTGATGATACACACCAGAGCTCTTGTTCATTAGATTGAATGAGAAAATACAGTCTGGGCAGAAAGATATTGCAATTTTCGTTCCATTTCTTTTAAGTCAGAAGAGCTAAACTGGGGATAGATTCCAGAGTCTATTCATGTGAAAACCACTGTATAAACAATTTGAAGTTCATCAGACTGTATTATGTGTGCTTATACTGAATATTAGGAGTGGTGTATTTATTTGTTCTATACATGATGGGATGCTGATTTGGTTATTAGCTATAAGTTTGACAGCCATTTAATATAAAATCTTGAAATGGAAATCTTTTGACTGATTCACGGTTAAGGCTATTGGAAAAAAGACCATGTTCTAGATTCCTGGAAGTCCCTTATGAATCCAGTGGGTGGTTATTTAACATCTTGCTTTCTCATCCCACTTCATCTACTGTCAATACTATCTGCTAAGCAGACAATTAATCATGGTGAGTCACTATTTACAATGAAAAGAGTGTGGTTATCCAGGCAGATTTCAATGACTACAAGCCAAATCCCCAAGCAAACTTTGTGATGTTACAACAACAAAAACAATCAATACAAAAAATACCTACAGATTCCCTTATCTAGGGAAGCTACAGGGAGTATATAAACAACCTGAACAACTTTGGCTTTCCTTCATGTGATGGAAATATCTAATAATTTAGGGCAATTGGTGTGAGTGAAAAGTCTCTGCCATTTGCCTTCTGGAACCTAATGGGCTCTTCTCCACTAAGAGAGAGAAGACTTGTAAATGCTTAAAAAAATTCTACTTTGTGCATTTCTCTTGACCCTATAGGATCTGAGATCCAATAGGATCCAAAACTCTGAGTCATACATATCAATATAGGCTAAGTATTCTGCTGGCTTTGAGTGTTAAGGACATTATTTTCTCCACTGATATTTTTGACGTGAATAAGATGTGCTTTTTTTCATCCAAGTTGTCTTAAATAACTGAAAAGTTAGTTGTGGAGTTTGGATTAGATATAGGGAAGTAAGTTATGGTTCATAATTTAATACACATAGTGGGTTTCAAATGGTCTCTAAAGAAGCTCAGAGGAAAACTCATATACAAATGCTTAGATACTGGTTTGCTTTATACTCATGTTCATACACAGAAACCAAGAAGCATACATAACAAGAACTTGGTGTTTCTCCAGCTATCTAAAACAGTATTTCATGTTAAATATTTCCATGTGTTTATGAAGCTGAAATATTTTTATGCAAACAGCCATGATATATTCCCTCTTTGAAGTGACTACCACAATGAATAAAAAAAACCCACTAGAACAATAACATTGAGACTTTGGCTATAAAATATTTTAGGAAACAGACATATCTTCAGGACAGCTAGCTAGTGGGAAGGTATTGCAGAGCAGACGCAGCAATGACATGCGATATGTTCTTATTCCCCTCATAACATCTCAGGTCAATAGAAGCTTAATTCAATGACCAATCCTCATGAAATAAGGTGATACTCATTTACAGTTCAAATGATAATAGTGTGAACCTGATTTACAGAGTGACTTGAATACATTCTTTGAGAACCTTTGAGGAAGGAGACACTCAGACTCGCTTGAACTCCATCATTCTTTTTGAAACTTCATCGTATACCACATCTGGTACATGACTTAGAGTTGGCCAGATCCTAGACTAATTCTTATTTTTTTTCTACCTCTGATAAATCCACAAGACCAGAATTGCAATGGAAATACCACAGATTACATTCTGGTGCTATAGACCAGCATACCTCCATATACCTCAATGGAGTTATGTCAGCTTACACAAACTAGGCATCTTCATTTCTGCTCTGCAAAATGGATCAGGGAGCACATGCATTTAATTCTACATCCTGACTTGTGGATCTGTCTTCAGTACATCTGACAACACTCTTGATAAGTTAAAGGTTTTGTGAGTCACGGTTAGTTACAAATCAAGTATCCCAAAGCCTCCCTGCCTAGAAGGACAAATGAGAAAGGCCATGGATACAATGCCTGACTGTAGAAGATAATAAAGCCTCAGCTGGTTACATGGGAGATGGATGTTCCCACTCAAATGTTGCTGATGGCTCCATTCTTCAAGATGTCAGCAAAGGACTTGAGTGCTTGCGACTTCATGAGCAAAGGACAACAGGATTTCTCATCTGTTAATATGCTTTATGATAAAAAGGCAAAAGCAAGTTGCCTTTAAGTCTTCTCTGTAAAGTTCTTTCACTCTGTGCATAGATCAATCAGGCACATTGAAAAGTTGAACTTCAGTTTGGATTTTTGAAGGAAATACTTAAGAAATAAAGGGAAATTTTGTTTTCAAGGTTAGAAAAATTTTGTCATTGGTGTTATTCCCACGTGATCCATGGAGCTATAGAAGGGGTGAATTTTACTTGGCATATTTAGCCAACAGTTCATCTAAAACTAATTTTCCTACATTTAATCCCCTAACCAGCCTCTTTCACTTTGTAGGGTCAGAAAATGGGAGCCAGTGTCACTGACATCACAGATTTTCTTTTAAGGAAAAGGCAGGAAATTTCACCTCACTTCTAATTTGCTATGCAATAATCACAAAGTGTCACTTTGTTTGTTAACCAGATGTTGACGTATGATTGCAGTATAAAAGTGACCCCACAGTCCAATCATAGCAATCACTAACAGGTTAGATTTGGTTTAAATAATGCCCCTTTCTGCATTGAAAACAGGTGTAGTCCCATCTAATTGCCAAACTCAGCACCCTGTTGCTAAAGGCAAGCAGAAATTTGTACCACTGTGATGGTCAGTGAGCGAGAGACTTTCTACATGCTATTATTAATTATGAAGATAAAAATGTCTTAACAAGGGCAACAGTTCTTGGTGGTTTCATAGGAGCCTTTGTGAAACCAGCTCTGGAGATAGCACATAATATTTACTTCGGAAATCAAAACGGGTATTTGGTTTCCAAATCTTACAGTTTTCCAAATTTATGAAGAAATAGTGACACAGGAGGATAAAGTGTATTTGCAGTTGCAAACAGCCAGAAAGGCACAACTAGGTACAAAGAACAAGAGGAGATCCTGGGTCTTAACAGCTACCTCATTGTTGTTGCAGTTGTTGATTTCATACAATTATCTAACCTCACCTTAAAAATAGTTCAGGGTTTTGTCTCCTATTTTTTTTTTTTTATTTCTGTTTTTCCTTCATTATTTTCTTTGGTATTTTGTTCTTGCACTTTTGTTGGCAAATTCCAAGCAAAGCAAAGTCAAGATAATACTACTATTTTTTCTGAGTTTTCAGCGGAATTCTCTTGGAATAGCTGTTTCTGAAAACTGATACGATCATCAACCTAATAGGTCAAAATTTATAACAATAGAACTACATCTTATTACACCTATCTGAAACATTTGCTCTGAAATTCCATGAAAATATTGCATTTGCTGCATTGAAGTTGGGACTGCCACAGACAACTAGAATCTAGGAGAAGACAAGAGACAATTTCTAAACATCTATCTGGATTGCATCAAATATACAGTGCACTGGCACCCTATATCCTCAGCTGGTTCCAAAAAAAAGACATAGCAGAACACACCATGACTCCCCACCCTTCCAGGCGGATGTGTTTCCTTTCCAAGGAAAGCAGGGCAAGGAAGGAAGTGCACATGAGTCTCACGTTAGTATGGCTCTGATGGTTTAGACAGAGACCATATTAACTTTTTTTCCAGATTTTTTTTTCTTTTAATATCCAGTAAAATACTAAGAGGCATCTAGATTGCTTTAAGATTAAATTTAACTCTTAAAAAAGGTTTGGGCATGTGGGTTCAGACTCTAGCCTTACTATATAATTGCCTGATTACCCTTAAAAACATTGTAGCCAGATAGTTTCTCAAGAGTTTGTCTGACAATAGTCATGTTCCATATTTCCAAGGACTCCATTTGAAGGGTTCTTCAGATTTTATCCTAAGACTTCTATTGCATCTTTCTGAATAATGCTTTGAAAAAAGTGTTAGCAACTGCATCTAAGGGTCTGAAGTCTGAATGATTCATTGCTGTATGCAAGGTTGTGTCATTCATATAACCACAAATATCTAGGTAAACAGAGCCTCAATTTTAGAAGTCTCAATACTTTGTATCATGTCTGACTATTCCACTGTGAAATGTAATCATAAATTGCACATGCTCTGGGAATAGGGCATGAAGTCTATTCTTTTATCTGCTTCAATTATTTTTCCTTTTTTTTTTTTGCTTTCAAATTTGTATTGGCATTACAACTCAGTAACTGGGTGATGGTCATGATTTTTCTTCACAGTTTTGAAGTATCACCTTGTTAAAAGCCTTTGTCATAAAATAAATTATTTTTATAGATTTTTATAGATTTTCTCTGGAATTGTTGACATTTTCACATTTTTAAATTAAAGATTCCCTCCTCTTCCTCAATATCAATTTCCATTTCAAAATTTAGTTTTCTATAGCTAGCCCCCATCTCCTAAACATTTAAAGTAAAAATTTATTTCAAAGAAACACTGTAGAAGTATCACAACAAAGATGTT
This sequence comes from Tringa tobata, assembly GCA_033628505.1. Lineage (NCBI taxonomy): Eukaryota > Metazoa > Chordata > Aves > Charadriiformes > Scolopacidae > Tringa > Tringa tobata. Next base: position 710,590 of record JAHREE010015910.1, read on the forward strand.
TTATTTATCCAACTGGATCTCCAATATGAAATTCTAAATAAATTAGTCCAAAGCTTTTGACCAAGCTTAGAGCAGAAAGTTCTTCAAAATCTCAAAAATTCTCACTGCAACACAATCATATTACTCCAGGCTTATTAATTCAACCTGATCTTGAACTGCAGAATTCTTGTCATTGATAGCATGCAAAACTCTTTAAGATATTTCACTCCAGTAGAACCTTAACTCTGCCTTTCAATCTTACCCCAAGAAAGCTTTCTTGAACCACACACGTGAGTTCCTTCAAACAGTCACTGTCACTGGATTGGTGGCAAATAGCACATTCAGTGTCTGACTTAAGCTGCTACACAAATATCTCTATATTCATCAGAGGTAATTGGTGGTAAATGCTTGAGCAACACCATTCAGGTGCTTGCCACCCATTAGCTGCTTGGCTGGTGGTGTGATGCTGCAGGCTTCAGTCTCTGTAACGTGCTCTAATCACTGTGGTGGCTGCAGGGACCTGCAACACATTGGCTTGAGAACTCAGCTCAACCTTAGCCTATATGAGTTGGGGAAGATGATGGGGGTAATAAGGTTGTAGTTCTAATTTTCAAGAGGCAAATCAGTTCAGAGAAGGTGATGGAGTGGCATTGGGGTCTTCTTAGGAAAAAGTAATACTTAGGGACAGGAGAGGAGCAAGGATCTTTCTCCTTCTGTGTGTGCACACAAAATTCTGACCAGAATCATGTCCTTCTGCCACTGGTAACGTCAGGAGCTCCTGTATTAGCTTCTGCCGTGCTGTTGTAGACTCCTGTGTTCACAGAGCAGGCTCTGTCCTTTCCTATGATAAGGGTGTGCTAACTACTCCTTCTCACTTGCTGCCACTGATCTCAGACCTGAAAAGTTTGCTCTCAAAAGAGGGGGAAACAATTTAACCTCTTCTAATTCTCCTAAACTGTTTATTCCCTCAGGCAAAATAATCAACTAACACACCTGTGGAAAGTGAGCATGGAGCAGAGGAAACCCTGCATGGAAACTCCCCAAAGCCACAGCTGTGCGTGCTGTCACTGGAGTATGCCCAGTGCGTAATGGCACATTAGGTAGGCATTGATCTCAGCCAGTTTATGAGCTCTGTTACAGAATTGAATCACTTACTGCTGAAACCCATGGTGCAGAAATTGCTACTTCCTAAACTAATCCATTTTCAAATTAGCTTCCAATTGTGACTGACGACCTCACTGCAAGTCAGTTTGCCCCATTGCTAACACTTACTAAGGGAAGAGAAATCAATCTTTATATCTCCTTTTTTGCCCTATTTTTCTTAATTTTTAAATTCCTCACAGCTTCCTTTCACACTGCTCCAGCTGAGAAGATAGGCTTTATGAAAAAGCTAAGATTGCTTAATTGTCTACTCCTATTCAGAAGAGAAGAAGGGTAAAGGGAAATTGATGACTGCCAATGCTTCACTGACAGGAGAGTTGAGAATGCATATTCATTTGTTTGTGGAGCTTTCCTAAATTGTTACTTAGCATCTATATCAGAGACTTGTGCAAAAAAAATATCCCTCTGTTCCTTGATCACCATGAATAACTATAGACAGTTCACTTCCCTGTTTGTAATTGTAAAGACAAGTCTTAACACGAGAATGAGCACAAGACCTAATGGAAAGGGGAGACTTGATGCCCATCTAATTTTTTGAAGTGGATAGCAGAAGCAATCACAGGTGCCTCATAAATCCATTTTAGATGACTTTCAGTATGAGAGGTGGACTGTTTGGGGTTTTTTTTTTGAAATTTCCAGGGAAGACTCTATGTAGAGATGTGATTGCATGAAGACCTTATACAAAGTGAAGAACAGAAAATATAGAAAGAAACCAACAAACACAAGTACATCACATTTTAAAAAATGTTAGACCTATGAGACCTATGTCAAATTGTGGGGACCTTTTCTGGGACAAACAAGTATCTCAGTTTGAATCCTCCCTAAATTTGATGGCATTGAAATCCAAGCAGATACCTTGTCAGAGCTAAGTGACACATTTATATGTAACATGTATTCTATATGGTAAGATGAAGTGTATAGCAATGTACAATATAAATAAGCTCTGAGTACCATGGAAACTTATTTCTATTTTTTATTGTATTATGAATCACACAAAACTAAGAAATTATACTAAAAGAATGAAAAAGGAAAAAATAGACACTTAACACTAATTCAGTAAAAGAAGTCATACAGACCTATCCAAGCTGTTCCTCAAAGCAGTCTGCACAAATTAAGTAACTATTAATTTCATCCTATGCTGAGTCAAAATAGAAGGCAGTGAGAAAAGGATCTCTGTGCAGCTGAGTAAGGGACAGTCCAGATTTACATTTTGCTGTGTCAGCTGGCTCAGAAGTAAATCTGCATTTCCCCCTGGAGAGATACAGATGTACTTTTTTAATAACAAAATAGCCAATATGTCTCTAAATATGATTATCATAACCACATATAACTTGTTGTACAACTATGCTCAGCTTCATAGGTAGGGCAGAAAGCCAGAAAATGTGGTGAACATATCCTCTTCCCCAACCCCTTGACCTACTAGTGTGATGTTTATCTTCATGCTGACATTCCTAAAAATCTATATTTCCCCCTTGAATTGAGCTACCATATATTGAGAACAGAATAACAACTAATGTTCTTTTGGCATTTTAGAAACATTTTTTCTTTGCATGAATTGCCTTGCTTTTGCTTTCCTTTTGTACTCTTCTGTGTTTGTTAGTTCACAATTTATTTCTGACTGTGTGACTCTTTGCAGTCACTCCTGGTTACATGTTAAAAAAAATCCCAAGGAAACATTGTGGCTTGTGGTTTCAAATGTCAGTTTTAGCACGCCCCTGAAGTTTAGACGTGAATGCCATGCTGACCTTTGAAGTAGCATTGTCCTGGGACATAGCTGAGATTTTCTATTAGAGTGAGGTTTGCCTTTAACAGAAGAGGAATGTTCAGATAGACTGATTGGTACTTGGCCCCTGGCTAGGCTAGAAGTATAGCTTTCCCTCTCAGGCCTAGTTCCTAGCACAGGAATGCAGAGACAAAAGGAAACACAATAGGGAGATAAATCTAGCAGAAGTTCTTCCGAGCAGCTTTATAGAAGTTTAAGCTATAAACTGGAACACATACTTCTTCCTTTGGTTATTTCATCCATTTTCAACTGTGCCTAACAGAACGTTAAAAGATGCAACTTTATTCTGAAATTTAGATAGATTGATGAGGTTTTTTCTTGGGGGAAATGTTTTGTGAAACTCTAAAGTAATAGGATAAGGTATAGCTTATTTTCTTAAGAGTTCTCTAATCAGCAATAGTATGCAACTCAGATTCCAAAATATTTGGACCCCCACTGAAACAAATAGAAGTGTTGGATGAACAGAAATGCACTGGTGACCTCAGAGCAATTTTTAATATTCTTAAGTGTTGCTTCCAAGTACTGCAATCTTTTGAAGTGGTGTTTAGCTATTTTTCTATGATATCTGGAGATTAACTCTATTCTTTATTTATCTAAGCAGGGGTTCTCCTTCAGTGAATCTCATAATATTAAAGAAACTAATTGAATTAAGTAATTATAAAAGGTACTAGAGACCAAACCCATGAAACCGAACTCATCTGCTATTAAGAATGCTCAATGTCATTGTAATTTTCCCATCCCATTTCAAGGACCCTTCAGAAATGAGATTTAGTCAATGTGCCTGTAAATTTAGCTTTCAGATAGGACCTCCAACAAAGTAAAAAAAAATGCGGTAGATAAACTCCTATCAGGAAGTGGGAGGATAGCATCAAAATACACTAAGTACTTGTAATTGCTTTCCAACAAGCACAAATGACTATGACAGTACTCAAGATAGTGACCTGGAATGTTTAAGTCAATTCTTATCACCATTTCTCTCCTTCCATTTCTCAAATCCTGGCAACCCCCCCCATAATTAAGCCCCAAATTGCAGCCCAGACAGGTGACCTAAACAAGCAGAAGAGCAGAAAGCAGTGAAGTTCAGCTGGAAGAAGGAGAAAAGCAACAGTACAAGGAAAGACAGCAGAAACAAAGGACCCCTTAACTGCTCCCCTCAGGATCACACTAGTTCAGAAGCAGTTGTACAATCACATTCTTTATAAAAAAGATTACACAGAAAGGATGTGGCTGATTTTGCAAATATTCATTTGAAAACCAGTACAGTGATGCAAAGATAAGATATGGAATGGGAGAAGGAAATCAATTACTTCATTTTCCATCTATATATAATCACAACCTTTAACTTCTTTGAACACAGGCAGTTGAGACTTAGTCTGCTAAATCTAGGAAATGATTTCTTGAGAGTTGGCTGCTTGCTAACCAGACTAAACCTCCCTTTGCATTACACAAATATAATTTGTTTTGGGTTTTGTTTATTTGCTTTATTTTTTTTTTTTTTCCTGTTTTTCATTTAGACCCATGTATGTTGGCTTATCAAAGCCTCTGCATGGAAAAGAAAATACCTTAGATGCACACTGTGTGAGGAGTGGAAAATACTTGATAGTACTTTGTAACCAAAATATAAATCATCAAAATTTGTGGCAGAAATTGAAGAAATCTCAGAAACAGAAGTCATTGAATCTTTGGTGTAAGAAAAACACCCAGTTGCCAGCATTTTCAATAAACTCCATGTTGGGTAACTAAGACTATGGGTTTGGTGCAAGAATACTTCCCTTCTAGAGACAAAGAAAACACAAACTTGCTTATAAAGCTAAACATCACTGAAAGATTTCATTCTGTCACTGAATAGAGCAGCAGGACAGTGATTCTGTGACCCTTTCTTCTCACAACTTCAGAACCCTCTAAAATAATGTTTTCTCCACAAAAGGAGAATTGAAAAATGTTACTTTCTCTAATGAAGGTAAAATAACCATTATTAGAGGATTTATTTTTAATCATCTAGATTTTTAAAATATTAAACCCCAGCCAACAAATACCTTTAAACTCTTCATTCACTGTAAATGGTACAAAACCGGACATAATTGATGCTAACTTTGAAGCTCTTTTATTCTCCTACATTGATGTGAAATAAAACTGACAATCAGACCTGTTGTCATTTCTGTGTAAACTGTCCATTAGAATAAAAACTAGGCTCATATCTGGGAGAATCTACAGAATGGCTGTCGAGATTTTTCCCATTAGACTTTATCTGACTGTTGACAGACTTCATAATCACATCATGATTCTGTACTCCATCTTTCTGGAATACAATCCTGTCAAGAAAAAAGATGTATCTGCATAAAACCTGGATTATATATTCCAACATTTGCAAAATGATAAATTATCTACTGCAGCTTTATAGGACAATACTAGTATGCAAGACCAAAAAAGTGCAACTACTGCTTAGAACAGTATGAAAGAAATTATAGTTACTGGAGTTTAATGGGTATTTCTTAAAGTTCTTGGAATTAAGTGTAGTATTGTACTAAGCATAGCAGAAAGCATATGATGGTGAAATAACTACATTATCTTTCTTTTTTTTTTCTCATAAACTATCATGAACACACCAAAACGATATGCATACAAAAGAACAGAAGGAGAAACACAGTATCTACTTAGCTGCTGTCATGACTGACATTTTAATTGGCTCACAAGCGTATGGGGATTGCAGTATGTTTAGACTTAATTTCCACATGTACAATACAGCCATTACAACTAGTCTCTTCTACATCTGGGATTTAGTTTATAGCATTGCAACTGTTGCTCATCTGGTCTTCTGCTGTCTTTGCCATGAACATGAATCTTGACAGAGAAACTATGGCTGGATAAAATAGCTAGCAGATATTAATGTAGTCCCCTTAGGTATACTAGCTAAGAACATACGTCTAAGCAGAAAGGAGCCCAAGCCACGGAGTTTAGAACCGGAGCTAAATAAAATAGGGCTTGCAGACTTTGAGTGTTGCCTCTTTTGTTGGGATGAGAAAGGCAGGGTGAGTGAAATGTATGGTGGGTACAGCAGCACATACAAACAACAGCCAGTGCTGGAACCCATCTCATGAGGACTGCTGTTCAACTGCAGTGTTCAGGACACATACATGGAGCAAAAGACATCTGCATTACAGCTGGTTGGGACTTCTCCAGAGAAGCCCCTTTTCTATCCAAAAATTATGATTTGTCAGAACAAATGTGGTTTTTTTTCGTCCTAAAGAAAACTAATAATTTTCAAGAAAATTTTTATTTGAAACTTTTCTCAGATAGATCCATCACAGAATATCCCAAAGGAGTACATTTGCTTCAACTGTACTTAGACAAAACATGAGAACAAACATTCAATGCACATGTGTCATGGTCCAGTAAAGGTAATTTATACAAAGGTGGGACAGCAATCAGAAAGACTTTATCTCCTTAAGGATATAAAGAACACAGAGGGTAATATCCTTGGAGACATTTCACAAACAGGGCTTCGCTCCATCCCCCCTCTTGAGAGATCACCATGAACGAAAAAAAGAGGTGAGATTGGAACTGCAGTCTCCTGCACGTCAACATTTCCTGAGATATAGAATAATCTTCCATAGACATTTCATTCTTTTATCACTGTCAAAACAGCTGAACTCTTGCCCAATATTTAAGAACTTTCACAAACCTAAACAGTTGCAATAAAAGCAATGAAAAGAGACTGATTTTATTCTAGGATTTATCAGAGGCATGAGAGAAAAAGAGTTTTGTTTTGTTTGTTTTGTTTTGCTTTTTTAATCATAGGTGGTCTTCATACCTACTGAGCTATTTTAGAGCATTCACATATCAGTATCACTAGGAAAATAGGAAGGTGAGGGTTTGGGGATTTTTTTTATATTTTTTTTACCTATCCTGTTTTTCCTTTACACAATTTGATTTAGCAGGATGAAGAAAATAAGACAAATCCCCAAGCCCTGAAATCTTTCAGAAACCAGAGTTCCAGTTTTCCAGCCAGCCCTCATCCACATGGAGGCCAAATGCTTTTGTCATATTATTAATTCAGTCTGCACAAGAGGTTGTGGTTCTCTTGCTAGAGGAACTCTGCTATGAAATGTGGTGCCAGAAAACCTGACAAGTGCCCTCCCTCCCAGTACAATATTTCGGAGTGAGGAAGCACAGAGTAGAAGGCAGACTCTTTGTGGGTTGTTGGGGGATGGTTTGCATAGCTCTTACACTTCTTTGTGGTGTGGTTTGATGGGGGAGAAAGTTGGAGCATTTCAACAGCCCTTCTCTCTCCATCTCCTGCAGTTTATACAGGACAAAAAGAAACGTTGCAGAAAGAAGAAAGCAATGTTGTCCCTTTCCAGCCTTTTCTACCATCTGAGAACAAGGTCTACCAGCAAATTCTAGTAGATCATGCATTACTGCCAGCGTCTGGGAACACATAAAGGAAAGGTTTTGGCAGTACAATAAGACCAAATATTTCATGAGAATGAGTGCTCAGTTTCAGATGTTGTTTTAAACCACATTCAACTATATGAAATGTGTGGGTTTCTGGTTTTGTTATTTTTATCTTCTCACCTTGTCATTTGAAAATACCTATTTTTAATATTTCTTTCACCTTTCAGGTAAATATATTAACAGTCATATTGACTACTGTGAACATAGGCATTAGATCTTGGAAAGATGATTGAAACCCTAATAAATTTGAAACCGTTTTCAATTAGTACACAGGAAATTTACTTTGTGAGCCATGACTTGTTTTATTAGTGCCCTGGAGGGCAATTTAGATTGGAAAAATCAGGACATCATTGTTTGCCAAGAAAAGAAAAGAGATACTTAGCTTTCATCTATAGTCTGGGATACAGCCATGAAAATGGGACTAAAATATTATTGAGTATCAAAAAATATTTATACATTGGGGTCAATCATAGTACCAGAGTGTTGGAAATGACATTCATCCCACCCCAAAGTGTGTAGTTAACTTGGAAGTTTGCCACTTGCTAACATACAGCTTTTACTTTTAAGTGAACCCAAAGTAAAAACTTTATATTATATTTTTAATAGGTACAATTAAGATATGGAAACAGTTGCTCAAGAAAGCAGGAACCTCCTTAAAATTTATCATCTCTCTCAAACTTTAATCACCTGTGTTTTCTGTGGGGTTGCATTATATACCTCATTCTCTATATTTCCTCTCTGTTATTATTCAGGTTCCTGGCCAGCCACAAATAAAAAACTTACATCAAAGCCATAGGACAAAGAGAAGTAGGTACAGAGAAGGACTCCTGCCAATGTGTAATCCCTTCTAAAAATATGGATAACAAGATCAACTTTTATGACTGCAAAATTTGTTCTGCCAATTGTAGTCTGGCCAGCAAGGAGAAAGAGAGGATACACCCGATAAAACAACTCTTAATATGTCTTTGCCTGATGTTCACAAGCATCAACTACAAAAGTGTTCCTTGTGTGTTAACCTGCCTTGACCTCATCCACCTGAACAAGTCCAGTGTGGTCTATAATTTTTCAATACTTTTTAATCATAGCCACGTCAGTGTCTTTCACACTTCAGCAAACTCCTTCAAATGATGCCAAGCTCAGTTAGATTCAGCAGCACTGGACCATGGCTTAAACACTTAGGGCTAAATTATCATAACTCTTTCTTGGTCATGCAAGGGAGGGAGAATCTCCCCTCCTTTTTCGCCCCACTGTGAATGTAACTCCAGGGGAAAAGGACAGGAATATGAGAAGACCCTGGTGCACCTTGCTCCATATGCAGCACCTGATACATAGGGTAAGGAGCAAAATTCTCCAAAAAAGGAGGTGAAGTGCTTTAATATTTTCACGAAAGCATATACTGAAAGGATGCAACTAGAAACAAGTATTCATACTATTTGGTATTAGGTTTAATCTGTACAATGAGCACACTGCAATCAGGTAAAAGAAGCTGCTCCAGAAAATAATTCAGAGTATCTAAATAAAACTAGTACTCAAAGGCTACCTCTGTGAGAGGAACCTATGTGATCATTGATCATAATTACTCCAGAGTTCACACAAGTGAAATTACCCCACAGTCAGTCACAATCCCTATAAAAAAAGGGAACATTAAAAAATCCAGGGACATTCAGTAATGAATCTCCATATACATGCAGGTTTTGTGAGGGTATTAAAAAGCCTTATGGTTTTTCTTTCCCATCTGAAGTTTTCACCTTCAAAGTTTGTGTTTCTCAAATCAGTCATAGATGCAGTACCTGAGCTCTTACACCTGAAACTATTTCAGACATGCAAATATTCAGCCAAGAGGTGAACTTGCAAGGGTGAACTCTTGGAAATGTTGCTTCCTCCAGAACAAAAAGACTACCAGGTGTGAAAACAGCTTTTACAGTTCAGAGCTGTAGTGTAGCTATGGTCCTGTCACATGTTCACACTCTGAACACATCTGATCCTGAGGCAGGAATATGATAGTCTCGATTCCCAGCTCCCCAGGGACCCTGGCATGCCTGTCCATTGAAATTTCCCAAATAAAACCAAAACACACAAATGGCATCCTAATGAGTCGGTTCCTACCTCAGTAAGTAGGCATGTCATTGTCAGGACACATACCAAGGACCAGAACTGCAGGGCACATCATGGACTGCACCTATGTCTTGTTATAAGCATGGTAACTAACTGTCTATTTGAACTTCTAGCTGAGGTTTTAACAGAAAATTAATCAAAACTAGCATTCTGATTCTTTCTATAAATTTCAGGGTATTAGTTAGGATCTTTCAGGGACATAGTAATTTTGCACAGAATTTTTCATTACCAGGAAACAAACCAGAATGAATAGTTAGTTTTAACTTATTTAAATACATATTAAAAAAAAAAGTAAAAGAAAAAAAAAAGAAACAGAAAAAGAAAAAGAGCTTACCTCACACAGCCACAAGTGTTTAATGGTCAAAGCAAAATTATCCAGTTTGATTGATGTCTCTTTTGATACCCCTAGAGGAAAATAATTTAAAATTTGAAAAATACAACTAAATTACATAAAAAAATCCATAAAAGATTACCTACATCTTTTGAAAAGTAAATAAGAATGAAACCAATTACCATAGCATTGCTTTAAAGCATCCAAAGCCTTGACTATGTAACAGGGAACATTCTAAATTCAGTATGATTTGGGAAAGTATGTGGCAGGGGGCTTGTGACAAAACACAGTCTTATTGCTCTTGTATAAAATATCAGCCTTTTTGCTGTAATGAAGTGAAGTCATCTTGGTTTGCAACTGTAGTTTGTTAGGACTGTCTTATTAATAGGAAAAAAAACCCCAACAACAAAACCAACCTCCTCCCTCTCCCTGCAAGCCTCTAAATGCATCAATTTTTATTGAAATGAAGTTACATCTCCATATAAAGGCGAGCCTTAGATATAAGTCATGGAACAAAATTAGATTCACTTTTTGAAACATTATAACATGATTTTACTTTGGCCAACTCATTTAATCTTGCTGAGCAAAAGGGGAGGGGGGTGAAAGTTTATTTGGAGAGGGGGCATGCAGTTTTGCAGTGCTGTATGAATAAGGCACAGCACAGGTGTGGACCATCGCATAAATATTCCTATGGCAAAAAAGCAGCAAGCAAGAGCACGTGCCAGGGAACTTGCTGTGACATTAGCCAGAGCGCTGTTACACACAAGTCGGGTTGCCCATGCCTGGGAGCTAGGCACTTTTTAGCCTCACAGGTCTGCTCAGACACATGTGGGCATCCACAAAGGCTAACTCCAGCCAAGGAAAGTTGATCAGAAAGCCAAGTTCGTGTTGGAGTAAGTCAGAATACCAAACTTCAGCTGTAAAACAACCTCAGTCTCTTTCCTGGAAAAACTCAGATTATTCACCTTCCTGCTCTAACTTCAGACTATATGAATCCCCCTTTCTCCACCCAGTCTGCTCCTTTTTTTTTTTTTTTTTTTTGTTTCTCCTGGAAAGATGCAGGAAAAAAAATCTAAATGAAAAATATTTAAGACTTTCTACAACTCATTAACAAGAAATTTGCCCACGTAAATGGACCTTCCAGGCACTGGCGCGTAACTTCCACTGGCAATATGAGAAACTTGCCACTGCCTGACACCTATTACATGAACACCCAGGGCTGCAGTTTCCTGCTCTGGGAGCTAGAGTAGACTCAGGATCAAGAGGTGCTAAAGAGTTAAAGGGCTATTGATGAGCAGAAAAGTCCTTTTCACAACTGTCCCTATGGATTTTATCCATGAAAGATCAAGTCCAAATGGAACTAAACCCAGTTTGATCTCTAGTCAGTTTATCTCACTGAACATTTCAAATTGAAGGTTTCTGTTTGGAATACATGGACTGTGTTGGTTAATGCTGCTGTATTTCTGATAGCAGATGTTATGGGGATCCTCCAAATTTGGAGGATACATCTTGTGTTTCAATATGTGCTTGCACAATGCCTAACATTCTTTGGCAAATAAGTTAGTAACATTCTCACGTAAAATTATGCAAGGTCTTGCTTGTTACATGTGAGTATAGTTTAAAAAAGTTAAAAAAAGTTTCTATATTTGGATCATGATTTACAGTTTCACTGAAGTGCTCTGGCTTTCTAAATGTAATTGACACAGGAGGAACTATGCTAAGTAATTTTTTTTTTAAATAAGGAAGAAGCAAATGAGATTACAGCATACTTTTCTTGTATAAATGTATTACAAGAAGTTTGCTGAAAGTCTAGCCTCTAGTTTTAAATGCCTGGAAGAAAAAAACATGTCATCCAGTGGAAGAAACCAGTGTTGTGAACTTGCCCACATCAGCTGTCAAACAGAAGCCAACATGCACAATTAAAGTAATTAGAAAAAAAAAGTTCTAATATCTCAAAAATATAAGAGCTGATCTTCTGTAACCTAGACTGTCAATGATTTAAAATGAAATAAATTATCTTATCTGCTAAAGGGAACAAAGTTCATAAATCTTACTTTCTTCTTTAAAAAGAAAAACAAAACCAGAACATACAATAGCTGCTGATTTGCTCTCCAGGGGCACTCTTCTTTTTTTTTTACTTAGTGTTGTTCTTCTTTTCAAGCTAATGACAAATTTCAAACCTTCCTCTGTCTTGTGCTAAAACCTGAACAAAGCCCAGTCAAGGAAGCAGAAGACATTTCCCTGAGCTATGGAAGCAGAACCCAAACTTGGTTCAATCCCATCAAATATAACAGACCTACATCTGTAGAGGCTAACATAAATAAGTTAAAAGGTAAACTGAGACAGAATTCATAAAAGATACCTCTATGGACTCTTTCATTTTCTCTTTTCTTAATCAATTACTTGGGAAGACACCTGAGAGTATCCCAGAAGTACTAAACATGTTTAGTGATCCAAATGTCCTAGCGATTCATTAATCATTACTCTAGCTCTATGAACATCCTGCTCTATGAACATCCTCTCTGGACAATGTTTTTTTTTTTTTAAAAAAAAAAAAAGGGAAAAAAAAGCGCAAAAAAAGAGAACTTGTTTTAAACACTTTAAATCTGAAGTTTCTCTATTTCCTGTGATACGTATGAACATAATTAGACTATGGACTTTAACATACAACAGCTGAAGAAAGCATATCCTTAATTATAGCAGAATTTGAGTGATATTAAAATATTATTATTGTGATGATTCTGTTAAAGTTCTATCAACACTTTCCAGAAATACGGCAACAGCTGTATTTTTAGAGTTTTATCATCTGGACAGAAAAACATTCTCCATATTAAAGTTTCCGATTAAAATTATGTGTTAAAGAGACTAAGCTTTTTAACTTCTGATGTGGAAAAGATCCAGAATTTATCTCTAAGCCACAAAAACATATCTAAATCAAGTGATTTAGCATTAGGGGTTTTTTTTCTGCTTTTTAAGTCGAATTTCTAGCATCACAGAAAATATGCTAAAAAAAAAAAGAAAATGTCTGACTTTTTAAAGATTCTCAAGAGGGCCATCAAAAGTTTAAGCACCCAACATTATTAGTCCTTTCTGAAATTCCTATTGCAGGTGCATGTATTTCTTTCTTATGCATATGAAGCCAAATACAAACCTCCCAGTCATAAGTAGAATGACTACCACTGATTTTAAACAACTTTACTAGTCCATCTCTCCAAGCAAGGAAGGACTGACAGCATTCTTGTACCTCTTTCAGGCATTTTCCTCAAACAAATATTTTATGGCTTAGACGTGACAATGTGAAGACCAACAAACCCACCCATGTGTACATACACACATACATGCAGAAACGGAAACTAATCTTTGCTAAACAATTTGTAGAATCCTCACTGCTTTTTCTTGTACTCTCCCACTACTTCACAGCCAATCACAGAAGCCAAACTACCTCCTGCTGGTTTTTACAGCTGAGGTTTCTCAGTCCTTTATAGGCACCGTTTGACCCCTTTCCAGCTGGCTCTGATAATCAAATATGGGCTGCCGAGTCCAGCCCTACCTCCCTGCTCCCCAAACAACTGCTCTAGGATTGAAAGGAGTAGACCACCCTGTTAAATGTTTGCGATTAAAGCAGCAAAAAATTTAATAGGAAAATCTGCTCATTTTATTATTTCTTACAAGACAAAAGGAAGAGAGAGAGCAGAGAGTGACCTTTTGAGGATATGATTAGCTTTTATTCACTTGAAAGTCCAATTTGGAAATAAAATGTTGAACTATGAGCTGTTGCAGACACACAGCACTTTTAAGTCAAGCAGATATTTCACATACACTTTACTGTTAATTTTGTCTGTGGAATACTCCACATATGAAGTGTTAGTTTGGGAAGCTATTTTAGTTAATGGGCTTCCACAGACTTGAAATAAATTCAGATGAAAAAATTCTTCATGCTTCCATCTTTAAATTTTGGGGTTTTTTTCACTGTATGATTATTATATGTTATATACACAAAGATCTTAGTGATAGGTAAGAGACAAATCCATAAGGTCATATTGTCTAAACTACTGAGCTTTAAATGAGACAGGACCCCTGGAAGGAGGGACTGTACTTCCTCAAGAGCAAATGAGGATGTCCATATCCATGCCACCAGCTGGAAGAGGCTCAGAGGAAGACTGAGTTTGCAGCATGGACAAACGGTCCTGACAAAAGCAGAGAGCAAACACAGAGAAACAATGGAAAAGGAGATTTGTCCAGGTAACAGTAATACCAGTGGTGACTGGGAGCAAGGTCTCGATTTGAAAGCTATAATGGGCAAGAGGGAGATTTCAAATCATCTTAATTTCCTCCACCAAAGATCTCTGGGCTTTCTCTGATTCATTGGGTGTTTTGTTTTGGTTTTGGTTTGTTTTGTTATTTTTTTTAATCAAATGCAGTTTTGAAGATCTGTCTTTTTTTCCTTACTCTAAGAAAAAGTTTGGACAGGCCCATCTCAAAATTTCACCTGACTTGAGTCATCTCATCAAGTATGCAATGCTAGACATATGAGTGAATACATTTTCATAAAGATATTCTTCATTGGCATTAAACATCAATATTTGCATAAGAAAGTAGTCCTTGGAGGTGATGTCTGGCTTTGACCAAATACTAGAACTGTTTGTCACAAAGCCTTGAGATAAGCTGCAAGCAGATTGAAAAGTCATATAAAACATATTTTTGTGTTCTGCACAGAGATAAACTTTATCCCAGACATAATAATTGTATGATGAGAGATAGCATTTGAGAGAAAGTATTCTTTTAATGGAGAAATGGCATGTTATTGTAAATATCACTTTTACTCCCCACGTCATCTCCAAAGGTACATTTATGAAAATGTGACTTTACAAAATTAGACTCACAGATGGGCAAAGTCTGTGGTTGTGTTCGGACAAAGTACATTCAGTTCTGGTCAGTCAGGTTTCATGGTCTCCTGTTGTCATAAACATTCTCAGAAGCTATATTACGCATACTATTGTGTGTGTATAAAATTTTGGAATCCCTCCAGCAGGGAAAGAGATGTAGAAACATTTTTCTGTCTTTGAAATTATTGGTGAAAATGAACACAGGCATTTCCAAAACCTGTCTCATTAATGAAAGCCTTTCCTGGCTGGTACATACAAGGGCAAACACATTGTCCCCAATGAAAAACAGCTTTGGAAAAGTGAGGGAGAGAACTTCATGGGTGGTCTTCTAAGAAAATAAAAACAGAGTTTTATGCTCTAGCTGCATTTTAAAAAAGGAAAACAAAAAAGGTAGATGATGGTGACCTTTGTGGCCCAGAGGCACAGGAGCAAGATGCTATATTTGAGTCCAAGAGGACTTATGTTCTGTCTTCCTCAGATTGACGTGGGGAAATGCTGTGTGTTTCCCAATGCTGCTTCAAAGTCAATGGAATGATAAAGAGTTTCACTCCCTGAATGGGCTGAAGCAAGATTGCTGTGTAGGTGAGGCACAATTGAAAGTTTCTTGTATCAGCAGAGAGTCTAAATTGACTGTAATAGGCTTTGGAATAGGCTTTTACCCTTGAGCAAAGGTCTCCAAGATATTTGATGTTATGGCATTAGCAGGAGTCCAGCCTTACACTTGAGTAATTTAGTATTTTGCAGAATCTGGCATTCTGTGTCTGATTCATATTTTTAAACTCGTTGCTTCTGCTTTCTGTTAATCACACACTACTGTCTTTGACTACATCTTTACTACATAGATATATACCCATTTCTGCTCTTTTTAAGATGGGGGATTAAATTTTCTGGTATTTGGTAGAGAAAGACAGTCATGAACATTAGAGTTGTCATTCTGATATAAATTTCATTCTATTACAGTACACTGGCAAATGCTGGAATTTGGAGGGAGAATAAATGCTGACACCTTCTGCCAGTTCATGTTACAAATTTTAGCAGAGTAGAGAGTAGTCTCTAAACTGTTATCATTGATCACCTTTGCTCCGGCCTTTTAACATTTATTTTGTGCTGTCATATAGACAAATCATTTATTGGGATAAATCTTCTATTTTTATCTCTTTTGGTTTATGCCTTCTAAATAAAATTCCATTAATTGGAACAAATACATTACTTCCATATGCAAAATTGCTTATGACATTTCTGATCATTCTGTGGTAAAGGTTCCAGGATGAATGAAAGAGATGCAGAAGCAGATATAACTGTAGATTAACATAACATAATGCTATGAAGTATTTGACTTATAGTAGAGGCAGTGTATGAATCCATCTCCTATGCTTCCTTCTCATGTTAAGCTTCCTCTAGGCCCATCTAAATACATTATTGCATAAACATCACCACATAACTTTGGCATGACTATAGGATTACTAATTGACTACTCTGTTCAAACTGATGCAAGACCTTCCCTTTCTTCATTAAGTCATCTTTCCTGCTGGTAGATGTCACAGGACATGCGATTTCCTCCTGAAAAGGTCATTAAATGTGTCAAATACATAAGCACAATTTGCTTCCTCCCTGAAGCAGGGATCCAGAAATTTTGCGCAGGAGTCTCTTGCGTAATGCTCCCTGATGGCTAGTTTGGCAAGTCCAGCCAGCACTAGTAGCATAAACTGACTTGGTGAGATATACCTTTGAAAGTGATTCATTCCAACTGTAAACAAAGAACAACACTGGGGAAAATATCAACCATTTTAACTTCTTCACTGAATGTGTTTGGGGACTGTTTTAATTCAGTGAAATATTCTGCTACCATGCTATGCTATTCCCCACACTGCAAATATGATAACTGATGATCAATAAAAGATGTTTCAACCCACATTCATGACCTTCGTCTCAAAATAACTCAATAGTAAGACTCCAGGCCATGGGAAACATTGGGTCTTAAATGACTTCTAGTAATATACACTTGAAGATAGTGGAAATCTTGTCATTGTGCAAATGTTTCAAGCCCTTCTATTGTAACTCAAGTGATACTGTATTTATAACCAAACCTACTGGACAAAAAAAGTGCAGAGTCTTACCTGAAAGCTTACCACTTTGAACAGAGTCTATATCTGTATTAAAGAAAATTAATCTACTCGTGAAAATTCAGCAGCTTACTTTTGCTTAATAAAATGGTCTCCACCAAATTCCAGTACTGATACTGTCCAAGAGCTGCAACTCTTTATAGCCCTTAGAAATGTCCTGTTCAAGACTAAGGAGCATTAAAAAGTTTAATATTATTTATTAATAATATTAATAACTTGCTCTATTTACATCACTAATCTTTTGAGAGAAATAAAAAATCTCCTTGACGTTTAATTCAGCATTATATCTTTTTTAGGAGGAAAGCTGTTCCTTATTTAGAAATAAAACAGGTTAAAACGTTTCTCTGCATCAAGAACACTGAGACTCTATAGAGAAGAGACTGATAAGGACTTCTGTAATGAATGCTGAAAAATCAAATCTTGTAGATATATAATGCTTAGAAATCTTAGTGGAAAAGAAAATATGAAAACAAAAAATGCTATGCTTCATTGTAGAGCAAAATATCCTCTTACAGGGAGAATATTTTTTAAAAAAAGAGCAGTTTATTCTCTGATTGTGTTCTGTCATAAATCATACAGACAGATGTGTGCCTTAGTCACGCATCAAGGTTGATTACCATTTCTTTAGGTTTATACAACACAGGCTAAGGAGTAGACTTTTTTTATTGTAACTTTTTTTTTCATTTTATAGTAGAGAAAATGTAATATTGCATGCTTTTTTCTTTGTTACAGCACATCTGTACAATAAAAACAATATTTACTTCATACGATTTTCTGCTGTTATGAAGAAAGATCTAGTCATAGCTAGATCTGCTTGTTCTCTTTCTAAGAACACGTTTTGAGGAAAGTCCTCATACAGGTTAAGATAATGACAAAAATTTTTCATTGCATATTCTGCTACACACATGCCTATCAACTTTTTATATTGTAAAAACTGGTTTATGAAGAAAATCTTAGAATATATGTATAGATGATAACATCTAGAGAATAAATATTTACCAATTTAATAATTAAGCCCTGTTGAATTCCTGCAGCCATGAGTCAAGGACTTTTAAATGACAGGGTGTATATAGTGTTTTTTAACTTCATTGTACCAAGCCAGCCTGAACCAGAAGTGGAATTCTTCCTCAGTATAGTTCCTTACCAAAGAAAACTCTGTGGGAGAAGAATATATACATCGGGGATAATGATCTGACCTCAGCTATTATAGCTAGTCATAGCTGGCATCAAGAAGAGATTAACATGAGGTTAGTCAATATTTCTATTAGATAGAGTTCAGATTTAACATTAGTCATGGATATAAAGTAAATTTTGACTCTGCTTCGGAATTCAAGCTCTCTTAGTTATCTGCCAGCTCCAATGAACTTACAAAACCAAGATTGTTATATCACACAAAGGAATGAACACATGGCTGAAACAAACAAAATTTCAGATTTGACTGAGGAACTCATAGTGAAAAAAATCACTGTTCACCGGTGTTTGAAATTTAAAAATAAAAATCAAAGCGAACATCTAATTCATCACTGAAATAGCAGTCACTTCGTATTATTTCTGGAGGTGAATGGTGCTCTCAAACAATCTCATGACAAATGCTGTGTGTTGTTTCCACCATCACAAAGCTGTCTTCTCTTTTTGGCTTCTCTTTCCACAAGAAAGGCCAAAAAGACAAGAAAAGTGAATTTGCCTGTGAAAATGTTAGACTGCTTCAAGTTTGGTAAAGAAGAGCATTGCCTATATCAGTCCAAGAACGTTAAAACATGAATAAAATGTGAGTCAAGGAGCGGTTTTTGTCCTATCATAATATAATTCATAAGGTAGTGGATCCTGACTCATTGGTATCTTAATAGAAACAATAAATCTAATATCTCAGTAGCATTTCACTTAGAA
Source organism: Tringa tobata (assembly GCA_033628505.1). Lineage (NCBI taxonomy): Eukaryota > Metazoa > Chordata > Aves > Charadriiformes > Scolopacidae > Tringa > Tringa tobata. The sequence goes on from JAHREE010015910.1 coordinate 729,310, forward strand.
ATCTATTAACCTGTCACACACTGTGCTTAGTGCTCATTTATTTCTTCTAGTCTCAACAGAAATGGGACAGCTATTTGAACTGTATTTTGTTGGTTTGTTTTTTTTTTTTTCTTTTTCTTAGTAAACATCAAAACAATAAAAAAATCCTTGCAAAGAGTTCAGGGGGTTTTATTTTTTTTTTTTTCCACGGGTGTACATTTTTCCACATAGCTGTGTTGTTTATGTTCACTCTGACTCACACTGGAAGGAAAGGAGGTGCTAATATCCATGATCAAATCAGTTCATAAATTTACTTCATTGCCTAGTCACACCATCAACACTTGCTTTTCCACTGAATTTGTTTCTCATTATTTCCTCTCTTCCACCTCACCCATAAGTAGTTTGAAACCTACTTCAACTGAAAGATGTTAACTAAAACTTCCCCATGCAAAGAAGCATTGTAAAAGCAAGGTGACTTACCTTTTGAAACTTCTCCCTCAAAATGGAAAAGTTTCATGCTTTTTTGAGCAAGAAACTCTCCTCTGAGACTCTTCTCTTCCCTTGCCTTTCTTACACTGTGGCTTTAACCTCTGCCATCATTATAATTTCCTTAACCAAGGACTATGATGTCACAACATTTTCATGTTATGATGGACCTCTTTGGATTCTGCATATAATTACTACTTTTCTGGGTGTAGCTATGCAGTTGTCAAAGAAAAAGAGATAATATAAAAATAAGGAAGCAATCTACAATGTCTGGTTCTTGGCCTATCTGTTCTTTATGTTGATATTATTTGAATACCAAAGTCTCTGGTGTCTTAACCACTAACATGCATAAGCATTTTGCTATCTTCTGAAGGAATCAGAAAGTAAACAGCTGATTGACTTATTTCACCTTTCCCTACTGAAACCTGTTATTGGTTGAAAGACAAGAAGAACCGGTCTTTCTACTGCATTTCGTTCTACTTCCTAATAAACTTCTTTCTCTTTTTAGCTCCAATTGAATATTCAAATTAGCTATAACGTAGGTCTATGTGATGATGTAGAATATATAATGTTTATTTTCTTGCCATCTTGGTGCCAATAAATACACTTTCCTGGATAAATGACTTTTGGGGCTGTAAAGTCACTGAAAATTGGCAATAGGAACTCTGCACAAAGAAATATTTTTATTGTGAGCTTCACCTTGCAAGCAAGCTGGGCAATTTCTGTCACTGTGGATTTTTAAAACTAGATTTCAAATGTTAATTTCATCTCAGCTGGGAATGAAGTTTCCCAAAAGAGGAATCCTAAAGAAATCAGTTTCTCGGTCTGCTAAGCAAAATATCAGAGCCAACAGATCAAGGCTGAAATCGAAGCTGAGCTCAGGTCAGGAGAGTTTAACCAAGAGACACACTTCTTTACAGGGCTGCAGGTATTTATTTTCCCTGCTGGAGTTCTCCACATCTCCCCCAAAAGCCAAAGATGGGACGACAGTTTGTCCCAGCAGCTGTGCAAACTGCTGTGCTAAGTGCAAAATCCTTACTGACATGCTCTGGCAATGAACACACATCTGATGGCAGCCCTGTTTTAGATAATTTTATGTTCTGTCCTTCCCTCTCTGCCCAACATGAGAGAGACACAGTTAAAGACAGAGTAATCACTCTCTCAAAAAAAAGAAAAAGCACTTCTGTGCACATTGCCCTGCAACATACAGAGCTCAGCCTTGACAGTCACCTGTGGATTGGGTATGAGGGTAGTCAGAGAGTGGATGTGCCCTGTGTGGCACAGAGAAGTGATGAAATCCTCATCAGCAACCTGGAAATGAAGGTCAGACATTTGGTCTTCATGGAGCCCCATAAAATGATCTCAGTTTACTTGAGGTGCTTTGAGTCACGGGGCTTCAGAATGAGAGCACCAAATCCTGCAGCAAGTGGTCAAGTGCCATAACAGCAGCTGTATGAGTGCCACAATACCTTTACAATATTGAGACTGAGCTATCGTTACTAAATACAGTCAACTGCAACACAGGGTGCTTGTGTGTACCTGGAATGATTACATTTTAAGTAGAATGGAAGAAGCAAGCACCTCTACCAAACGTCTGCCTGTTGTGTGAATGGAGTTTGTATTGCCTTAGCTCACAAGCCAGTAGGAAAACATTGATTTGTCAGCTTGAAATAAAACTCAGGGAATCTCTTTGAATATCATGGGCTGCTCTTTGTTTTTGTTGGGTGTTTTCAGCTTGATGACTTAAAATACAGAGGGTGGGTATGGCTAAACACCCTACTCCCACTCAGTCATTTCTAAAATGTATGTTCATGTTCAGTTTCTTCAAGGTCCCTCTGGATTTGTGTCACTGAAGCAGTGCTATGCCAGCTCCACAAGATGAGAACAGACATCCTGCTCTCACTTAGTTGCACATCCCACAGGACATATAGTAACTACTTGGTGGAGAGGAACACATTCTGTGACTAACGTGGAAGTTCCTTCAAAAATGATTACAGGGCTTTGCTCTAAGCCTTTGAGCCTTCATACTTTCTGGCATACTAAAACAAATCCTTCCTCAACCTCTCTCCTACCAGTTCTAAGCAAGAACGTTGGAGGATACAACATGCCATACAAAATCATTTTCTTTATTTGTAAAAATTCCTGCACTAAAATAATGAACATCAGATGTCTATTTCTTGCTAATGTGCTGATACTGCAAAAAAGGAATACCTCAGCTCTCAGCCCAGAACAGCATTTCCTATTCTTCATGCTGTGGACCCATAAGAAATCACGGTCCAGATTTAGGTCACAAAGCATTCAGCCTTCAACTCAGCCTAAGATAGATGTCCCTGTCTTCTAATGAAACTTCTGTAACCAATGAACAGACACAGACCTTCATTCCACCTCAGTTCCCTTCTGGAGGTAACTATGTCTTATTATTAGCAGAAATCTCCTGCACTAACTGCTCTTCTGTCTTCACTGTCTCCATTAAATGCCTGAAGGGGGGGGATGATTTCATCTCTGGCTTTTCTAACTTATTCTTCCCCATGTCCCTCTTCATCTTGACATTATTTCTGGTGGGGATTCAATCAGGTAATGATGCAACATCCTCTCTGCACACTGATCTCTTGTGATTTTAACTCATTGGGTGTAGCTTGTGATGGGAAAAGAAAGTGTTCGGCCATTGGTTTTGTCTGCGGTTTCCCCCTGTAATTTTCATAACTGTGTTTCCTAACTCTGTTCGCTCAGTGTGTAAAAGCTTAGTGGAGTAAATGTCATGCAAATTGAGACAATCTCATTGCTCAGCTATACAACTAACACACAATGACAAACCTATTCAACTGAATTGCTTATAAGTTATGCAAGAGGAAATTAATCTACCATGCATCGGTTCATTTTGGCATGAGGGATTGAAATCCTTATCAAGTGAGATACGAGAGAAAAGCCAGCATCAGCTAAGAAGGTGTATGGTAAGTGAAGTAAGGCAAGAACTTATTGAAGTTAGATGCCATGGTTAATTCTTTTCTTCATTTAGTAAGAGTCATTCGTACATTAGGTACTCAAGGACTTATTGATCTTGGCAAAGCAACAAGATTATTTTTTAAAAGTCAAGTTGTTCTTGACCTGAACAGACCTTATAACAATATAGTCACGTCTGGACTTTTATCAATATTTTAATCGATATCATGTTCCATTTGATTTATTTTCATCATATGATCTTCCTCTTATGGACCCCTAAATGAAATATCTGGGTTTTATTTACAGGTAATCACTATGTCTATTTCAATGTTTTTGGTGAAGCACATTATTTTTTCTGGTTTTATAAACTTGTTTCCTCCTCAAAAATATCCAGACCAATATTTAAGGTTTTATAAAATCTCAATTTCAACAAAATTTGAGGGCAAAACCAGTGCAGAAAAAAACAGTTCTTCTGTTCTTATGTTATCTAAAATTGAGAAATCAGTTTGTTACTTTGTGCTGAGTTACATACTGATTAAATATTATGTCTGTCTGTATTTATCTCAATATAATATCACAGATAAAGTAAAATATGGTAAATAACACGCATGGCTCCTGTTAATAGATTTTATTTGCCGGTATTTTTTTTTTCCTGAAAGTAAGTAATTTCATAACCATAAGCTGTTAAATAATTTCTGTTCTGTGTAAAAGTAATCTTTTCTGAAGTTGCAGGTTGTTACCACTGGTCATGGTGTTAATTAGTATTTCTTTATTTTTTTCTTGAACCATTCTTTGTGTGTTATCTCTTCTATTTAGATTGCAGGATCTTTGGAGAATAAACCACTATTTTGCTCCGAGTTCATGCAATATCTGCCATGTTATTCTCATATTTTATGAATGATTCAACTGAAATTATAATCTTTGTTCTTTTTTAAATAGTTGTCTGTCCCCACAATAATCTTTATAAAAGATTCCCAGTTTCAATGTTGATATTATGAAAACTCATGTAATAACATTATTATATTCAAAATGTTGTGTAATAGCTATAAGTAGGCATAACCATCTGTTAAGGGAATATTTTCAATCTCAGAAAGAATCCAAAGATCAATGTACAACTCACACTATATGCTAAAATGTGCTACTACTGACATGAGGGACATCCACTGGACTGAAGGAGGATAGGATATATAGAGTGGATATACACAGACTCTTTGCACTAAAAAAATAGCTTTGTGGACTTAAACTACAAGTTTAGCCTAGGTTTTCAATGGGATCTCATGAGTCATGCCACGCTGATTTGCAAGATGTAAGCCTGCTACTGTAAACCACAAGTTGGCCTTTTGTCTCAGAGCAGCTACACAATTACTGGGTACTCCCATGTTACATCACGTGATTATCATATTCTTGAGGCCACTCCTTGAAAAGCTTGGGCCATTTTTAATGTAGGATCCACTGGATTTATAGTATTATCCTTTAATATGCTACATTTTTCCAGGCATTAACTACTACCTTTTATTGTAGCAGTAAATTATATAGTAAAAGTGGCTTTTACTGTCTTTTTACTGACAGTGTCTAAAATAAGCAAGGTTAAAGAAAATGCTAAAAATATCATCACACGGCATATACAATATGGTTATTTTTAATCTCAGGGTGAGAGACAACTTTTGTAATGTAATTAGGTCTCATGGTTTTTCTTGGCGTTAGATACTCTCTTTGTAAAGCGGGGATAAAAATATTAATATTTATGATGTTGAAGGAAAGTAAGCTCTGCTGTTGAAAAGCTAGGTATTATCATCCTCCTCCTCTCTAGTGGGATAAATCTTTATATATGTTAAAATTATTCTCCCTATATATTTTTTCCTGCTTCAGCATTTAATAAAATAGTCCCTGGACTCCAGACAAGAATGTTTTTTTATAACACACAATGATGTCTGGTTCTGTGCAGGGCAACAACAAAAAAAGATCATTACTATCCTCATGAGTAGTCGAAAAGTTAGATTGATTATGTTTTGCATTCATCCACAAAAAAACTTGGAGGAAAGGATTAGTCTTATTTCTAGAAATAAAATACATGTTTTACTATCCAAAGATTTCAAAACTCTTTCACCATACCTAGAAAATATGTACTGCATCATGTTTTAGTGGCTTTTGTTCTGAGTAAGTTTTTTTCTGATTTTCGTAAAACTTTTCTCTGCAATGGCACGAACAATTTTAATAATTTTCTAATTTTTCTGCAGTCTGCCTTTTTACACTATTCCAGTGGAATGATTTCTCCATCCCAATGGTACTTAGCTGAGTGCTTTAAAGAGTTTCTTGAATTCAAATATAAAATGTAAATGAGACCCTTAACTAAATCACAGATGCAAATAACATCCAGATGGATCAGTACATGTATTTCATAAACAGTCCCTATCTTTGTAATGGGTTAAATTAAAATCCTGGATCCAACATGTAGTAAGTGGAAGTTTCAGCCTTCTCAAATCCTTGTTTGGATCTGATCTGCATGGCTGATGTCCATCTCTAGTCAAAAATCTGTTTGCCCAGAGGAAAATGATTCCACTGTAGTCACAAATAGTTACACATGTTTCCACGGGTGTTTGTGAAGCCAGAAGTTTGCACAGGCCAGAGAAGCAACCTTGTCAAAAGAAAAAAATACACAGATCCCATGCCGCAATTGTTTCCTGAATAAAATACTTCAAGCCCTGGTACGTCTGGACTGCATATGGAATGAGCATATGTATGTTTTTATGCATGTGTTTATGTTCGTATGTATTTTCCAATTCTAATGTATATAAAAAAAGAGATATGAATGAAATCTTATACACTTGACATCATCATAACCAAGAGTAAGTGACCACTTCAGGCTAAAATTACAATTAGTCTCAATATTGTAAGAAAGGCATTTTACAGAAATCTATGTGAATTTTATGTGTGTATGTACAGGCATGTCTGTTCATATAGAAGTACATTAAAGAATATATTTAACTTTATGAATTGATGGGACAGGGATTTTTTATTTAAACATACTGTGATAGCACCAAACTCAGTAATGAAAAGACTCAGCAACGTTACAGTCAAAGTGCTAGACTCAACAACAGAAACCGTGGGACATGAATGGGAGTTACAATGACAGCAGAGCCAAAAATTTCTTGGTAGTAGCAAACAGCAAAGCAAGGGTCAAGCAACAGAAATTGCAGTTTGGGAGGCTCAGATTAAACTTTTAGGGAAAAAAAAAGTTAACTTAGTGTTGGTGTTGGCAATCGTCTCACTTTGAGCAGGAAGTTGGACTAGATACATTCAGAGTTTCCCTCCAATCAGCATTTCTATGGTTCCATGAAATGTATTAAAAAGTGTGTACCAGGTACCATATCTTAAAAAAACCCCAACGCACCGGTATGATAACCCAGGCAGATTAGCAAGGTCTAGCTAAGGATATTAATTAGTAGAACAAAAGGTAACTGTATTTCTACCCAGGTAAAAAATATATGCTCATTTGTGAAAAATATTAATTGGATTTCTCAAATAAAAAATTTACATAATTGATCTATAGCAACTAACAATACAAGACTCCCTCCTGGAAACTCTAAAATTGACTTTTTGTTTGATTAATATTGCAAGTTCAAGAAGTGTAGGAAGCTGTTAGAAATTATTATCTATATCAGCACCTTGGATTCCATTGTCTGATTCCAGTATGCAGGTCTCCAGTTCCTAAGTGCAATAAATCATTGGTTTCTTTCATCAGGAAAGATCTTCCATTATAAATGTGCCAAAAATTTATCTGTATGTAATGATGTTAATTTGATGCAGCCCATTATCATAGAAATGTAATTACAGGAAATATTAATAAATAGAATTTATTTCAGTATTCAAGTGTAATGTCAAATATTTTATTTTTTCATTCTCTACCAAAAGAGACTGTGAAATAAGTACCTGATCATATTTTTTAATTTATTCAATTGAAACACTTGCAAACATTCCTAATACTCCATTCATTGTCTTACATAACTCTGTGCTGTTGCATCCTTTCCTTCAAAGTAGAAAATGACCTTGTATTTGTTGGTTGCAGGCTCAGACATTTTGAGACACCCCCCAAAGTTTCCTCTTTCTACTTGAACTTCTGTCAGAAGATTTCTAAATGTAAATGCAGGTACTTTAAAGTGTGTTCTGATTACTTAATGATGAACAACCGCAGATGACTTGACTTCTGCTTACTTACGTACTAATTATAGATGTCTAGCTGAAATACACCTAACATTTTGAGTGAGCATGGGAGGAGCTTGGATACTATTCTGACAGGTGTTAGAATGAAACTTTAAGAATGACAAGCAGGAATCATTTAGGGAACTAATGTCTGGAAAGATTGACTGCAACTAGTCTTTGCTTTGATTTTTCAGCTGTAAAATAGAGAAAATAATGTATCTTAGGAAAAAAATAACTCTTTGAAGTATTATGAAGATACTCTGATTTTGCAGACCACTGTGAGTTTCTCATCTGGAAGGTGTTACATATGGTGAGAACAAGTTATTGCTTGCTGTCTCCTATCGAAGACAGATGCATAATTAATCACGAATCCCATGCTTTCATCTTGCAACCTAGATGCACCAAATATATTTTTTTACTTGCCTTCAGCTTAACAGGCAGAATTACTGGTTTCTTAATGAAGTAGACAAGCCTAAATCCAGCTTTCACTACCAGACTAAAACACTGGTTCATGGTACCCTGATATATCTGGTTCTTTCACATTCACTGTGCATGCATATTCTTAAAAAGTCAGTGCACATTTAAAAAATGTCACTGCACATTTACACATCAAGGAACCTCATACGTTTTTGTTGCTGCCATACTGATCCTGAAGAAAACATGTTTGTCTGAATTTACTTTTGTAATATTTTTATTTTTGTGATGAGGAGAAAGTATGAGCCTATTTTAATTTATTGCACTGTTTGGTAACTATTAACACCTAATCAAGATGAATAGCTAATAGCCTAGTGGAGACAAAGCAAAGAAAACGTACGCTCAATAGTTAACTGAAATTAAAAATTCTTAATCTTCCAACTGCCCACTCTTCATTTCCCCAAATTTACCAAGAAATATTTCAGTATATACCAATAACTCAAATATGGCCTCCTTCTGTTTCTCTTATGAAAACTTAAAAAAAAAAATAATATCTGTTGGCTTCTTATTTGCTAGTGCCAATTTCTTGGGAAGTTACATTGTGGTAGTACCTACAGTTGAAGAAATAGCACTAGTAGGTGTTTCTTTCACTGCCAACTTTACACTGGGAGGCAGTTGGCCCATTCTCACTTGAGCCTGCTAGAAAATAACTTGAAAACTATTTTAAGACTAAGCATTTCAGGAACTGAACAGCAAATTAAGCATGTAGAGTGTGATATTTTATGCTACATGATCTTAAAGAGGAAAGGGAGAACAGGACAACAGGAGAACAGGACAACAACAGAACAACAGGAGAATCACAGGCTCTTGACATAAAAAAAAAGACTAAAACAAACTGTAGAAAATACATGAAAAACCCTTGCTTGCTTCACAGAAGTAGGAAAGAAACACAGAACAAAATTGTTTAAGCCCTTGCTTAACTTCTGAAATCAAGATCCCATTCATGTGCTAATAAAGGAGCCTCCTGTCCCCTTAGAGCCAAGGATTTTTCTGGACTGGGACTGCAGTTCTTGGCACCAGGCAGCATCACATCTTTCTGAAACAGTCTCATGACCCCAGACTATGAAGCAATTCCTAAGAAATACTTGATCAGATAAGAAGAGTTTTTCAAGCAATAATCATGCAAAGGTTTCCCAGATGGATGATTTTGTGCCATGAATAGAACACTGTGGGGCACTGTTTTTTACAAATAACTTTTATCTTTTTATCCTTTTTTTTTTTTTTTACACAGTTGTCTTTTATTTCCTCTCAATGTTGGTGGTAGGAATTGCTGTAGGCCTTAGGCCTCACAGGAAGCAACCAGCCAACTTGGAGTTTCATAAAACACAGTGTACAGGCTTAAGCCTGCCCCGATACACCAAAACACAGAGCTGAGCGCAGGGCATCTATGTTACCTACGCTCAAATCATATCATAATCTGATTTAGGATATACCAACACTGCATTGCAATGGTCCTCTTTGAGCTACCTCAGGTGCTGGAAGAAATAAAAACGATGTTCATAAAGTGGTCCTCTCAGTTAATGTAACCACCTTCTCAGCTGCCTAACAATTAGCCTAGACAGAAAACCTCTTCTTCTCTCTGTAGCTGAACTTCTCCAAATATCATGAAATAGCACAGAACTGTTATAATCATGACTACAAACTGGTCTCTTGGATGCAGTCCGAGTCCCCTTGAAGGCACTAGAAGTTTAGTAATAATAGCAATGAAGAATTGAACCATAAAGGAAGAGAAGGGAGCATTATAATCTTGTTTGGTCTTCTTCACTTTCTCCTTACCCAGAAAAAACTCCAGAGTGAAAACAGTGAAAAAAGAATCTGACTTGTGTTTTGCGCATGATTTCCAGCAGCCTCAGCAATACGAATTGGAAGCCACCCATCTAGCTGATGCACGAAGACCACTAACCATACACTCAATAATGTATTTCCAATTTTTGCTGTCTTTTTGGATTATTTCAATGGCACAGCTCAAGGCAGCTGCTCTCAGTGCCTAAGGAGTTGCAGCTGTTCATCATGGATGTGTCAGGAAGGAGAGGGTTTGGAGCTTGTTTCCAGGGATCCTACTGTGTAGAAGGCTGGCAAGGACTGTGGAAAAGGGAGGGTATTGAAAAGAATTTCTGTAAAGCTGTTTCCCATAGTTGTGGCTTTGGTCACATATGGTGAATAGTTGAGGTGGTTTTTGGTTGGACAGCCTGGGCACTCTCACAGCAACTATCAGGCAGTCAGCATTTTGGAGCTGGTAACTAAATTGTTGAGGGCTTTGGTTTTACAGCCATCTTTCCTTGATATATCTTGTAAGGCCAGTCATGTATGGATGTTTGTAATGAAATAGCTCATTCTTTACATTTGCTCTTTCGGGTTGACTCTTTCAATCAAACTCATAACTTTTTGAGAAACACTATTCAAAGACACATAGAGTAAGTACAATAAACTGCTGAAAGGTCACTTCCCAATTTATTTAAGAGAGACAGAGAAGACTCTTTTCTGATCCCAAACAAGGAAATGACTTTGCTTTAATTATATCACTATAAGGAAGGCCTGGTGTTTTTGCTGCTGGCCTTTTAAGATCTCAAAAGCAACATTCTTTGCAACACTAGGCAGTTACCATGACACAGTGGACTTATTATTAGAAGAAATTAACTAGCCAGAGAATGACGTAGATATATTGTGACAGAAAAGTTGTCATGTAGGATTTATACAGAAATCTACTGGACACTTGTTTGAGTAAATATAAATTACTTTTATTTGATTAAAGTTACACTCTGGTCTTCTGTGGTTGCCTGAAGGACGAGTGATGAACTTAATAAATAAATAAACAGTGCTACATTACAAGGAATTTTCATCTCTAGTGGCAAATGTAGAAGATATATATTGACAATTTTAATATGGATCAAATGCTTCACAGATTATGGAATCTTTTTCCATATGGCACCCACACAGTACAGTTTTATTGGTCTAGTCCTCCAGCTGCATTAGTTTATAGGAGGTGTATATGCCTACAATGCCTGTCTCTTGGTGCTGAATATATTTCATATATTGCCTCCCACCACTGTGGCAAAGGTAAACAACGCAGGATTTAGAAGATAGAAGAGGATGAATGAATCCAGCAGCCTTTGTGTCAACTCAACCCAGAAGACAGAAAGAAAGTTCTGTGTTTCAGCAGGAACCTCATGGAAATTCCTGACAATTTTGCCGTTCTCCCACAGATTTTACAAACGTTTTGGATAATCCTTTGTGTCATAATGACAAGGACTGTAGACATGAATTCAGATGATGTCTAACAAATGTCTTTTCTCTCTCTTCCTCTGTGTATATATATCCACACACATACATATAAAATTGCAATCATCTCTTAAATAGAACTTTTATTACAAGCCATATCCTAAGGAGCTTCATGATCCATAAAATGTGACAACAAAGCAAATAGGTACCATGTGTTCAACACAATCATGGGAGAGACATTTACAGGCAATCGTAGATCACAGGGGTATACCTACATGGATTCAGGTTATACCACTCATGGAGAAACTTTAGGTTCATTGGAAAAGTATATGAATGTTCAATGCTTATTCATGTGTAAGTTCTGCATATGCCAAGACCTTAACGTGATTTAGGTATGGTTTTGTTTAATGCTTACATGGCCGTGAGGTTGAAATCTGATAGTTGCTAGGTGACTGGGCATGGAAATTGGAGAGCATGTTCATGAAGAAGATTCATAAAGAAAAGCCCCATGTTAGACAGTAAGGCAATTCTTGATGCTGGCCTCAAGCTAGCAAATCTGACTGGCACCATGTTGGTCTGCTGTAAAAAGTCACTGCCTGATCAAGGATGTCAATAATATGCTCATTGAATGACCCAGGTATTTCCTACAAGACTATGACCATGAGAAGTACTGTAGGTACCAAACATTCATATAAGCAGCCTATAATAAGATAATAAAATAAATATAGGAGAGAATGGATCTGAAAATCTTTCTCCTTACATGAAGTGAAAATTTATTACAGAAAGGAAAGAAAAGCACAGTGAAAATTTTGGTTATCTTTAAAAATATCTTATCCTAACAGTTCCCTGTGATAATCAGCTAATATGCAGTAAAAACAAACGTTGTAAGCAAATTAATCACTTGGAATATTAAAGAAGACTCCTGTATTGGTGCTTTGTTAATATACAGTAAATGCTGACCTTGGTAAACTGCTTTGAAATGAAAGGAATGCTTCTGACTATTTCTAAATGAAAGCAAACAACAGATTCAGAATCAGCATTTAACCTCTCTGTAACTTAAAGAATAATATTTCAAGATTTTTCTTTCTTTTATCCTAATCAATAAAACTTATTGGACTTCAGAGACTAAATAATTGCCTAATAATAATTTACTAATTTTATCCATTTAGTCATAAATCCTCTGCATTTAAGCTTATGACTTCTGTGAGTCTTCTAACCTGAAATTACATTTTCAGCTCTGAGTGAAATTTTCACACAAACGTTTCTCGTCATCTGCTAAGATGCCATATTGCCAAAAGTATGAATTATTTAGTAAAAAAACATAGGGTAAATCATGGAACTCATGACAACTGTGACTGCCATGAAGAAAATTCATTTTGTTTTAAGATGTCCAATGCTCAACTCCTAGTAGCCTGGTGATAGTTTATTTTCTTTACACAACTTTCATGTATTTGTTTTTAATTCAATGCCTGATACATATTTTTTCTTGATACATCACATAGTAATTTTCAATTATAATTTTTTCTTCATTTTGAAAGTAACTTTTTCCCCTATATTGAAATTTGAAGTCTGCCATTTTAAATATGTTATGTTTACAGAATACAATACAATTATGATGTATATTTATAGGAATAGTTAAAATAGTTAAAATGGAACTGAAGCTAAATCATCTCAGAGATGAGATTAAAAGAATTCAGAACTTGATGATTAACGGTGGAAGAACAAAGCACCCAAATTATGCTGTTTGTGCAAGGTTGCACATCAATGCAGGGTTGTATTGCACATCAAAACCCAGGCTAAGCTTAAAACATAAGCCACAGGTCTGCTGCTTTGAGCTGGTGTCCGATTCAGTCATCTATTCTCATTATCCATGAAACAATTTTGTCATTGCCATGTAACCTTGACATAAAAAATACTGCAATGTTTCTTTGAGGGATTTTAGTCCTTTGTTATGCTGACTGCATGTAAGTGGTTATAAAATCTTTTAAGTCATTAAGTTCATCTGCCTGGAATTCAAATTTTGTTTCTAAATATTTTAACAAAAATCCAAGAGAGAAAGTTAATTGGTTGTAGCTCTAGGCCTTCTTAACTGGTAGAACTCATACTGTACTCATTGCAAAGACAATAATTTTTTCTTTTGTATTTACTATTTCATAAAAAATATGTGTTTTTCATTACAATAATATTTTCTCTTCAAAATATTTATTCTGGAAAGAAATATTGGGGATACCATTAAAAAAAAACCACAACAAACTTTGTTCTTTTTAGAAAACAAAATGGAGACTTTCAGATTTTCATTGTATTTTTCAGTAAAACCAGTTCTTTTGCTAAATCAGATGCATTTTTGTATTAGTTTGAAAACCCAATTAAAAAAAAAAAAAATTCTGCTTCTGGATCTCAATATTATTTTTTGCAATAAGACTTTACAATTTGTCTACTAATTTGGAAATTAGAACATGATTTTCTTGAACATTATTTGGCCAAAACTGATGAAAGAATTCCTGGATCATGTGAGGGAAATATAGAAGAGGAAAAGGAGAAGATGACAATGAAAATTAATGAATAAAAAGTGACAGAAGAGATTACAAAAAAAAGAAAAAGCAGTTTTTAAATTCCTGAGGGGAAAAAACCCCAATGATAGTATACATTGTTGATTTGAGTTATGTTTTCTTTATGCAAGAGCAACGGAAATGGGTGAAGTACAAATTATACACATTAAGATTTTTGGAGGAAGTTTATAAAATCATTAACCACGCACTAGCAGCTCACCCATAATGAGTGAGCCTAAGACCGTAAATACAATTTTTGTGTTGAATTATTTGACTAGTTAGATTCAATAAATCTTTAAATCAGACTTTCCTTCTGAGGTATCTTTTATTGTGTGCTTTCACATTCATGTAGTTTTATTGATTGTATCTTCTTCACTGCCATATGTTAAATTGCAAGCAATAAAATTGAAACATTAAATCACATTCCTTTCCTTTCATGTGTCACTTACCTATTGGGAACATATGTTACACTGGCACAATAAAACTTGCCCTGAAGGCCTAGTCTGTGTACACAAGGCTGTGAAAATGGAGGCATATAAAAATGTCCCTGTGTCCTAACTGAAGATTAAGCTTCAATAAAATAATATTATAAATATTTAAAACATAAAATATGACTTGTAATGATGTAATAACAAATTCTCTGGAGTCTGTGGCCATAAAAGGAATGCAGAAGAATATCTGCAGAGTGTGTCTTCCAGCAGAGTTTACCACTTCACCTGTGATTCAGGCCACAATATTTTCCTGAAAGGATTTAACTCAGGCACTCTTTCCACTCAGTTAACTTTTTTTGCTGGATTAACCTAGCATGCATTTATTCTTTATATAACACATTTTTTTGCTATTCATCTGAGACAACTGAACGCTATACAAAGAAAACTAATACTAATTACATTACATTTTAAAATAAATTTAACAGGAAGGAAAATTAAGTATTCTATACAGTAGTAAATAAACCAGCCTAGATTTAGTTTGAATTATACCTCTGTACTTTTGATTAGGCAAGAAACTGGCTTCAGCTTGATTTTCTCTTTTGGAAAGGCATAACCTTTCATGACTGCCGTTTTTATTTTTCCAAGGACCCAGTTCTGACCCATTACAACGGCAAAACCAGTAGTCTGGAGTATGTCTTCCAGAACATTGAATCACATCTGATACCTAACTAATTGAGGTCAGGATATGAAATACTCACTTATGCCTTTGTTAGAACTAGGCTGATTGGTTCTCTCTGAGAGAGAGCCTATTAAACAGTTCTTAACCAGTCATTTCTTAAAACTCCTACTTTTCTAAAGAACTAGTGCAGATAATGAGATAAAAGTGCTAGGTTTTAGTCAAAGTTTTGCTCCTAAGTTCTAAGCATCAACAGTGAAAAGTTCTGAATTTTGTTTTTTTAACAGCATGCATAATTCAGAAAGATTTGCTTGTCTTATTTCTTTTCTCTTGGTCTGGTATTGGCAGAGATTGTTCAGTAACAAGCAGAAGCATGGCACAGCCATTTGAGGAAAGTGAAGAAAAATGTTTTTTATAGCTGAATGTTAAGTTAGTTCAAACCAGAGAGTATATAATTGTCAAAACCACACTGGAACTAACTCACCTATTCTTTCTAAAAGTGCCATGGGGTCTTCATTTCACAACTAGTCCGTGGGACATTAGAGTTTATTGTTTGTTTCATTGCAAAAGACTGTGAAATACTGAGATTGAAAGTAACTTCAGTTTCATTTCCAAAAGAAAGAACAAAGTTTTACTGATATTTGCTAGAGCATGAGTCCAACAAAACAGCTGGAGTTTAAATGAAAAGGACTTCTATTTCCATTATAAAAATGAATTTTCTGTGTTGTCTGGGAGAGATGCTATGTTCCTTCGTCTGCTTTAGGATAATAGCACTACAGTCTGACTATACTTATCTATCTCATCCAATTCTTTTTCTTCTGACTATAGCCCTTGCAAATGAGTTTTTCAGTAAAAAATCAGAACATTGTCTAACTTAATGAGCATTATAGAACATTGAGAAAAGCTGTCAGTTCATCTAACCCTTATTATTTCATCATGAAAAGTCTGATCCTGAGACATTATCTATTGCTTTTTATTCTCAAAGCCCAGGAGGGAGCAAATCAATTGCAAATGCAAAATTTGTCAAAGGCTTTGGGCCCAACCCTTGAAAAAGAAGTACAGCCCATGCTAAATGGCTCTGCTCCATAAAAACTACAATGGGGGTAGTGGGAAGGAGTCTTCAATCCTGGCCAGAAAAACTGCTTATGCAGCTGGGTCACAGATGCTAATTTAGAGGAAGGGGCACAGAAGTGATTGCAGTTATTTTCCTCCAAAAGATTTCATCCAATATATCTGTATAGCATTTCGATATGTTGTATACATTCATGGACTAAAAATAACAGTATCAAGCAGGGAAGATGTAACAGTCTTATACAATATACAAGGAGTCCTCTTATAGCTATTGTTGCCTTCTTTGTGCTACCAAATTGCAGCTCTTTAATGAATGCACCAGTCCCGTGGATATGTGCCTTAGGGTATGATATATCTCTTCAAATTTTAGTCCTCGGAGGTGTGATATCTAAGTCTGAGCTAGTTACCCTTTTTCTACAGCAAAGAAAGCTCTTTCAGAGACATAGTTGCCTATTTCAGAAAAAGGCACATCAATGTTTGGATGTGCCTACTTCCTTTTGTTGTTACAAAGCAAATTTAAGTGATTAGATCAGATATTAACTTCCTTTAGCCTCTTAAAATCATATTCTAACTTCCCATTTATTATTCTTGTAGAGCTGAATTCTACAAACCTCAATCATGCATAAATCAGTCCCTTCCTAGATGAATAGTACCACTGTTTGGAAGGGGTTAACCAAGTTGTCAGGTACTACTCAGTGAATAAGCATGGTGTAATCTGGCTCTCTGCCCAAGCATGTTGAATGAGGTTGACTAAGAATACTTGATTTACTGTGAACAAATAGTTAAAGCAAGCAAAATTGAAACCAGATAAACAGATCATTCATGCAATAGTCACCCATCACTCCCTGCTACTATGACATATGACTGTGCAAACCTCATGAAGATCAACAAGGCCATGTGTAAGGTCCTGCATGTGGGTCAGGGCAATCCCAAGCACAAATACAGGTTGGGCGGAAAATGGACTGAGAGCAGCCCTGAGGAGGACTTGGGGGTGTTGGTGAATGAGAAGTTCAATATGAGCTGGCAATCTCCATTGGCAGCCCAGAAAACCAACCATATCCTGGGGTGCATCAAAAGAAGCCAGGCCAGCAGGTCAAAGGAGGGGATTCTTCCCTTCTGCTCTGCTCTGGTGACACCCCACCTGGAGTACTGTGTCCACTTCTGGGGCCCCCAACACAAGAAAGACATGGACCTGGAGAGCCATGAAGATGATTGGAGGGCTAGAGCACGTCTCCTGTGAGGACAGACTAAGAGAACTTGGGGTTATTTAGAGAGCTGGTTGTTGCTAGAGAGGAGAAGGCTCTGGGGAGACCTTCTAGCATCTTTCCAGTACCTAAAGAGAGCCTACAGGAAAGATAGAGAGGGATTCTTTATCAGAGAGTGTGGTGATAGTATGAGGGGTAACAATTTTAAAAATGAAAGAGGGGAGATTTCAACTAGATATTAAGAAGAAATTCTTTACTGTGAGGGTGGTGAGGCACTAGAAAAGGTTGCCCAGAGAAGTTGTGGATGCCCCATGCCTGGAGGTGTTCAAGTACAGATTGGATGGGGCCTTGAGTGACCTCATGGAAGGTGTTCTTGCCCATGGGGTTGGAACTAGATGATATTTAAGGTCCCTTCCAACTTTAACCATTCTATGATTCTATGAATACAGAATATCATTAGGGAACTAGGATTGTGAAGCTTAACTGTATTGCAAATTCTGTGCATGACTACATAGGATTATCTCAGTTCTGTAAGAATGCACTCTTGTTGAACTATATATATAAAAAAAAAAGTATGTGGAACTGTCTTTGTATTGCTTAGGGTGAAAACATAGCACAGTGAAAGACAGCATTTCAATACAAATGTAGAGTCTTCTCATCTGTGGCTTTGTGCATAGAAAAACAGAAAGCGCATGGCTACATTTTAATCATAGGTAGGTAAGCATGATCTATCAAGAAAAAGCAGAGTAAACTCATCTGTATAGAGATTTCTGCTGTTATAGCTAAGCTATCTTTAACACAAGTGAGTTCGCCTAAGTGAGGCTGGATGTCTTTATACTTAACACACACACGTATACATAAATAAACACATATATAAATGCCTATACAGCCTACAGTATTCTTGCACAAAAGCTGTGTCAGAGCTATGACAATAAGAGCCTCTGACATTTTGAGAGTACTTGAGAGTTGGCTAGCGCTTTGAGGTAGATCTGCATAGACAGTTCCTTTGCAGTGAACTCACCAAAAGAGTCTGAAAGACTTTTAACCTGAAAAAAGCCAGATTTAATTAGACTACACATTAGGACAACTCCATAAATACAGCTCATCATGACTCAGTCAAACACAATAGAGAAGGGTTTATTTACAACACTACACTATGTCTCTGCAGGGATGCTTTTAGCTTTAGCCAGCTCAGTAGCTTTGAGTTGCAGCAAAATTGGCACAGCCTGTTGCAGCCCTGGGGAGGTTTCTTTCCTCATTTCTGATGTCTGGTTGTCTCTCTCTGCTGCTCCTCTCAGCTAGCTCTCCCACTCAGTTGTGTTGGACTTATCTGTGATTTTCTACTCTTTGCTGACCAACTTTCAGAGTCTGAAAGCTTGTCTCCTCTGAATGAACTAAATCATTTCCAAGGAAGGAACAATTTTTCTACCCAGGGAGCTTCCTCTGACCCAGTCATTTTTCTTCAGAGAACGTAACACATGAATAGAAACAAACAAAGAGTGGTGCTATATAAATAAAATAGTAATATTCTTCCTTAGCAGTGATATTATTTACTGATCCCAATCATGAAAGATAGGCTATAAGGAAAGTTTGCAGGATCTTATACAAGATGGAAAGTGTTCAAGGACTGACTGAATCAAATCTATGCCAAAGGCTGGTTCTCCTATGCAGGATATTTTGTCTGCAAAGCTTGGCTAAAGGACCTAAGTAGGACACACTGTCTTTCTTATAATTATCAAACTTACAAAATGCATCACAGGAAAAGCGATTCCTCAAAGAAGCCCAACAGAAGAAACCCAATAACAAAGACCTTGTTGCTGAGAAGTCACTTCAGATGAGGCAACAAGACACACTAAATCCAGGATAGCTCTGAATGGGTTTTGTTCTTTAGGAAACTGGCAGCAACCCTGGGTTTCGGAGTCTGAAAAAATCCTACCTGTAAATCTTAACCTCTCCTCCTTACAAGAAGGGATTATGGGTTTTAGTGGCTTTGTGGTGTATTAAACTGGAAGAATAGTAGTGGTAATACATACTCCTGTCCTTCTAGAAGGTTTAATAATATTTTTTTTACTAAGTGCAAGATATGTTAACACTCTTGAAAATAGACTGCACAACAAAATTGCATCCTAAGCCACTGACTGCTTGATCTGGGCAGCCTGGGGCAGAGCAGTAAGCATATAGGGAAGTTTTCTATTCAAAAGAGGAATGCTGCAATAAGTATTTATAACTAGAGAAATAATAATAAAGCCCAGACCTTTCTATCCAACTTGAAGTCATATTTGATGACAGAGTTTCTAAAATGTGTTTTCTAATTACTCCTAGCATGTCAATGAAAACCAATTAGGTGAATGTAAATTAGATTCCGTGAAATAAAGGCAAACCATTGCGTAATAAAGATCTATGAAACATGCATTTTAATGACAGAAAAGTGCAATATCTAAGATAAATATCTTTTAAATCTTTTCTTCCTAATCCTTGCAGGCAATCAACTCTTGAACAGAGAAAATTTCTAGAAAATCCCTGTCCCCTAGCAATGCTTGTTGCTATTGAGTTTAGCCCTTCTGTTGCAGATTTGGCTTCTCCTTTGTTATTTTAGTAAAAATATAGAACAACTTGACAAAACTAACATTTTCTGCAATAATCCTCTTCAGATATGAAACTGTTTGACAATATTTCATGACAGACATCATGTGAAAAAACATTTTTATCTTGATTCAAGTAAAAAGTTGCTGACCTTAAACTAATTGCTATTTATAGAATTTCTTGACTAGAAAAATAACTATATGAACTTTTTTGACACACCTCAACTTTTCTGAAAAAAAACCAGCAGACTTTTTTGTTCTAGTTATGGCATTGGTAGGAAAAAGTTCATTTTTTGTGCCACAGTTTACCATTTGAACAATATTTGCATGTTGCATTTACATTTACCTATTCAATTCACTGTCACAGGTAACAAAAGGAGCCAAACATTGAGACAGTTAAAGTGTTAAAAGTGAAAAAAAAAAAAAAAAAGAAACAAACATATTTTAAATATTGTTAAGCCTACTCCCAGAATGGTAACATGAAAGTGGATCGAAACATGAGAAGATGAAAACCATACCTTTTTGTCTGGAGTTTTGTTCTCCTAAAACCATCCAGCTTTTTATGTAAAACTACTCTGTAACTTTGTCTTTCTCTTCTCAAAGGTGTTTAGTATTTCTTGACAGGAATAATGCAAGCAAAACCCTGAAAGAAATCAGCCCGCTTCCTTCATTTCTTTTGTTCACACTTACCATGTAGCTCAGGTATTTTTGTAGTAGGGCCAAGGTGTGAAATTTGCCTTTTGTCCTGTTTCACCCAGTCAGCAAAGCAAACCATCCTAGGGAATGCTCCAGGAGACTAAACTTCCACTTCTCAAAAAGTAAATCTGTTTAATATTAATAGCCTACTATTGCCAGTACCCACCCTTGTAGGAGGGTGATGAAACCGCTTTTCCCGTCTAACATTCCAGCATGCCATCTCAGAAATGTAATACCTAAATCCCATTTAGAGAGATATTTCCAAGCACCCCCACATTCCCGTTGTTTTCCTGAGGCTGAATTTATTTTTAAGACCTCTGCATATTTGCTTGTCCAAGAAAAGGACACCAAATGCTATGCCTATCAATTACTAAATACATATATATGATCCATTTGGAAAATATTGCAAAAATTTGAAACTGTAAATATCTTTGCAAGCTGCAGAAAAATCAGATCGATATGCTTAAAGGTGCTATGAATACATGAGTGCCAGATGCACTGGGCTACAGAAAACACCACTTCTTTTTGTTATTTAATGCTTAGAGTCCACATGGCAGGCTAGTGGTAAAAGCAAATCTGTTACTAGGGCCATTCACAAATTGATGAGCAGTGTAACCTTCTACTGAGATAAAAGTAAACAAGGACACGTGAGTGTTTAATATGATCAAACTAATGGCAACACAACTTTAAATTTATAAAAGCTCTTAGCCACCTGGTTTTCACAACATAGAGCTCAGGGTGGAATTATTGTTCTGGTTTTTCTGTAACACTGCCATGATAAAGGGTAGGTTTTCCAAAATAAATATAATCAAAACAATCCTAGGCAGTTGTGTATACCCAAAACACTCTGCAGGACGATGCACAGATGTGAACAAATGGCTCAGATGTACAGTTTATAACCCTTCAGGTTATTTTCTGTTGAATTTAAGGGGGAGAAGTAACAAACAATATTTCTTTATATAGTTCAGAAAATATTCAATACCAGCCATCATTATCTCAAACTGGTGGACCTGCTCTTGTATTTCAAATCAGATAGATGTTATCTATCCTAGTATGATTGCTGTATTTTACATGATTGTATGTGGTCCAAGTTTTGATTATGGCCTATGGGCATTCTTGCAATCTGAATTGATTGATTGTATATAGGTCTTTAGTTATAATGACAATAAATGTGTAAGGCAAACTAAAATCAAGAGGATAAGACCAACAATTAGCACAACAGTTCCATGAAAAGTATAATTACAATACTGAGAAACAGACAACACTTGAGAGAACGAGACTATTAATTGAAATAATTTTCCTCTTCACAAGTAAATTTGAAAGATTGTTTGTCCATGACTTAGTGTTCAGCATCGGAGATCATTGTGAGATGATTCTTTCACTCTAAACCTTGGATTCATCTCATTAAACCGTAGCTGTCTGTCTCTAAACCAGGTACCTAGGTTTACCTAGACATCTACAGTCTCACTATGCCTAATGCAAAAAGGTAAGGTCATTTTCCCCTCTCTTTTGAGACTCGATGAACTCTACCTATGGAAGAGTTGGTAAGAAGAAAAATAGTTTCCTTCAATATGAATTATCAGGATGGGTTTATAACAATCATCAATTTAGTGTTCCAATATTCCTAATTTTTGTATCTGATGCACATTTTTGAATTTTAGCTACCCAGACTCTTTACTTATCAAAGAAAACTTTGGGATGCAAAGGATATAGGTTTGAGATATACCAGCAAAATGTTCTGAAGGCTTTCATTTAAGCAACTTGTATTAGGCTTCTATCAGAAATCAGTAAATTTACAGAATAATGTTCTGGAGTTTATAACTGTATTTCCATTATTAATTATGAGTCACATTTTCTTCTGATGTAAACTGGCACACCTTTGAAATCAATGCGTCAGTGCCATTTTATTATAACCAGGAATGGAACCCACTGCACAAGCTTCTACTGGTTGATATTCTGTGAAATAAAACAGTTTTGGTTTCAAGTTGAGCCCTCAGGATTGCACCAAATAGTCTGGTAATTTTGCATATGAAAACTGCAGGCTGTTAGTGTGTAAAACAAACGAGCAGATGATACACAGAGGACCTGGAAACAGAAAGGAATCACTGTCTGAGATATTTCAATCTCCACATGTGGTGCAACTTTATTCAACAAAAACAGTTTGTTTCATTATGTATTTTTTCTTTTCTTTTTGTTCCCCTATCTAGAGATTTTATGGTTTATTTGGGATATAGCCATTTTGAAAACATTGTTTTAGTTAATTTTTTGATAATGTGCCCAGATACTTTTGCTCTGAAAGAAGAAAGCTTCATAGTGTAAAAATTTTAGCATTTAAATTTAAGTTTCAGTCTTACAAACATTTACAAACATGCTCAATTCAGAGGTAGTCAAATTAAAGCTTCTGAACTGTGAATATTTTGCAAGCATATGGTATGAACAGATGATATAGAATAGGGTAATAGGAGTTTGTAAGAGCAAACTAGCATTATCATGGCTGAATTCTGAAGTTATCCAGCTACCGAATCCAAGAAACTACTATAACTCACTTACTTTACCATGTAGAGTTACTCTATATAATTACTATAACTGGGCTTAATAATCTGCATTTTAAATACCGTGACTATATATTTACAGTTAGTGACATTTCTTAAAATCTGTTCAGGTAATAAAGACTAATAAAAATTCTGTGAAGTTGTTTCCCACTAACTGTAATGGAGTAAATAATACTTTTATGTTGTTCAGAACTCAAGAAATATAACAATTTTGTCCAAAGGAATTAGCTCTGCCAATTAAATACGTTATATGAATTTTAAGGAGATTCTCTCAAGTGAAAACTGATTTCTGAAGAAGATAGGAATAGTTTTAGCCCGTTTTTCTTCTTCAGTAATTTTTGTGCCAAAGACGGTTCAGGAAAGAACATCTTACTACATTGAAATACATGGGAAAGCAATGACTGTTAAAATGGAAAGATATGTAACCTATAGAGGAAGACGGGAGAAAATTTAAAGGTTTTTTGGAAAAGGCAGAAAAAATGCTAGGAAAGAAAAGTGGAATAGAGCACAATGAAATAAATTCTATGTCTGAATACAGTTTGAGCACTGGAACTAGGAAACCTGAGAAATTAATGTGTTACCACAGCTACGAAAAACAAATGAGTGAACGCATAGTAAATCAAAAAGTGATTCCTGAATTTCAGATAGGAAAAAAAAGACTCCAGGAAGAAGCAAACCAAAGATGATCAGGTATGGTCCATTTTTTCAGCAGGATTGCTTGAGAAATTATGTTTCACTAGATTTCAAGACCAGAAGAGACCTCAGTCATTATCCAGTTTAAACTCTCACATCATAAACCATAGAATTTAGCCAATGATTTTGCAGCATGCATATAATTTTGATTGAACCAGTACACATCTTTCAGCGAGGTATCCTAAAAGACTCAGAATGCTTAAGATCTATTTCTAGGTTATCCAAGTCACTAATAAACCACTCTATTAAGCTATTATACTGTTTTTCTTACAATTTCAGCTCTTGGATCTAGTTACATTTCCCGCTGGATCAAAGACTCTTGCAATTTTAGCAATGTCACGGACCAGTAAGATTTGATGATGACCTGAGTATAACAGAAAATGCACCAGGACACTAAAAAAAGGACAGTGAGGAATAACGGATTTAGGCAAATAAGAGGACTAAGAAAGAACTGAGAAAATATGTGATGTCAGTTTTGTGAAATAAATTCTCATCAGAGGAGAAACACAGGAAAAGAAATTGCTTTTTTGCCAGATGCATGAAAAGCAAAACATATGGCTTGTTTGTCTCACATTTTTTGCATATTTCTTCTGTGTTGACAGACAGGTTTGGAAAGATGGAAAATGCCTTTCATTTCAGTGAAATGTCCATATATTTTTATCATTCTTGCTAATATTTTGCCAGCTTGAAAAGGACAGTTTCAAAAGGTTAAAAATTAGTCCAAAGAAAATTAAAGCCAGGAATACAATGGAAAAATTCAAGAATAAGCCAGAAATTTTAATGAAGTCCTACAATTTTATAAAAGATAAAATTTTTGGGGATCCTCATCTTTCCCAAATTACTGGGGAGGGAGTTTTAGCAATGGAAGAAAATAATACTTATATATTTCTTTATTTGTCAGGATAGCAGAAAATCTGTACAGACTTTGCATTCATTTCCCCCTATTTTTTTAGTACTTTTTACCTGTTACTGAAAAAGAAATCCTATTCTTTTTGAATACAGTGAACATAACAGATTCAAGGAAGTAGCTTCTTATTTTTTAAGATATTTTTCCTTTCAAAACAGAAATTGCTGCCATACTGTCCCACAATATATCCAGAAATTAATAAAATCAATGTATGTTAAAAAGCTAAGGTGAAGTCCTGACCCACCTGACCCACAGCAAAAAAAATTTCTAATTTTTCTGCACCTGTCAGTGTGACAGTGCCTAAATGTAGATGCTTGGTCATGGGAATAGACTTCAGAGATGGCCTCCCAGGTTCGTCTCAGTCAAAGGAGGCAGTTTGGCATCTGAGAATGGGCTCTGAAATACCCAGTGTATTGGGCAATAGGAGAGTGAGACATAGTGAAGAAATATACCCTCTTCAAGGCC
Source organism: Tringa tobata (assembly GCA_033628505.1). Lineage (NCBI taxonomy): Eukaryota > Metazoa > Chordata > Aves > Charadriiformes > Scolopacidae > Tringa > Tringa tobata. The sequence goes on from JAHREE010015910.1 coordinate 754,435, forward strand.
TGGAGTGTGTCTATCCCTTGAACAGAATATCAAGGCCTTGTTTCATAGATGCTAACCCTGCATTGGGATGTCCTGGGACTGTCATCAGGATATCTAAAGTGTCTCTGAGCTAGAAGCACCTCCATTTGGACATAAATTATAAATATCCGAGTCCATACTTATTTTCTTTCATCTCAAGGAAATCTTGTTAAGAGCACAGAGCACTTGGGTTGCCTTTTCATTTTATCAGTGTCTGGGTACTGGAAGCAAGGAATTTAGATGCAACACTTTCCACACAGAAGCAATTAAAGGGAGAATTTTGTTTATAAATGTTAATTTCATGGCCCATTCTTTCCTTTTTTCTTTCTATTTTTTTTCCTCTATCTTGTAATTTTTGAAACACAGATTGTTTTAGAGTTTTTTGAAACCACAGTTCTCAAAACTATGACAACATTTACAAGTAACTGCCACTGTCAGTGGCTGATAGTTAAGCATCCAAGTTAGTGCAGTATATCTTTGAAAATGATCCCAAAGTGATGTCACTAATAATCTTGATTATGAAATGGAGAAGAGAAATGATAATTAGCAATTAATCTCCTACATATATTGTTGGCAGTCAAAGTAAAAGAATTATTATAGATTAAATATCAAATGAACTACCCAATTCACGTAACAAATGCAAAATTAGACTATACATTGGGAAGGTATTTAAACAGGCATCTAATTTCAGTAAAGAGATGCCCACTGATATGTATTGTTTAAAAACAGGAGAAAAATGGAGTTAGTGAGATAAAATAGCAAACAATAGGACTATAAAAGTATTTAAATACCTTTGGGGTAACTAAGGATATGTTTTGCATGAAGAAGTAACATAAAATTCAATTTATGGATATACTTTCAGCCAAATATTTTAATGGTATGCAATAACTATAATATGAATCTGTCTGAGAACAAGTTGTGTAAAAGTTGAGTAAGGGTCCTGAGATATGTGCCTTTGTGCAATACCTTTATAAATCACTTCTGCAGAACCAAAGAGTCAGCATCCTGCTATGCACAGCTGCTTGCCCAGAGAACTTCAAATGAAAAAAAAAATATAGAAAAATAACTAATGTGGAAAAACACTATACAGCTGAAAAATTAAACAAGCTCAGTTTGTACTGGATCATTAGTCATGTATTGGCAAGTACTCATTATCAAGGGTGTCACCAGCTCAGAAGTCATTTTGCATTCTGATGTAGCCCATAAATATCTAGTCACATGCTAAATAGTCATTTTTGCCCATGTTATTTTAGCATAAGATTTTTTAGCTATTTGGGAACTCCCGGGTATGTTTTGGAATTTCAGCATACAGAACAACTGGAGAAGCAAGCCCTTAACTAAGCCAGTTATAAACTATTATGTTCTTACAAAATGGCTTATCTGTGTGCAATAGTTATCTTGTGACAGCTGATGACACTTTGTTGAGCTGAGCCAGTAAAAAGGCAGGTAAGATCCAGAAAGCTAATGGCAACTAATACACGGTTTATTGGATTACAATAGAAGACTAAAACTAATAAAAAAACCTTCTGCAAGTAGAAGTGAGTTATGAAGCTTTGGTAAAAAACAAAGTCCATTTCAAAGAATGCCCAAGGAAGATCCTGCCCCATGGAAGTAGAAAAAAATGGTACTTTTAGAGTGAGCAAAGACACTTCACAAAGGGGGCAGATGATAGTACTATCCAAACAGTTAAATGAATTTGGAATTTCCAAAATGTTGAACCGAAATGAATAAAGTTTACTCCAATGCACACACACAGAGGATGAGCAAGGAATGCTTTATCCATTCACAAAGCAAATGAATGAAGTTTTCACCATTTTTCCAGATGCATTAGATTAAAAGGAGATCAAGTCAAGGAGACTGTTTCAGACTGCTAAAAGCAAATACTCCATTAAAAGCAGATTAACACTGAAAGCACAATAGTTCTACACATTTTTCTTAAAGATTTTAATGTCACCTACTAGGGTGCAAAATACAGATGATGATGGGAAATACTAGGTCAGAGACGAAAGGTGAATTCAAGGTGATAAGTGTCTTAATAATCAAAAGAAAGAAAGAAACACTGAGGAAATCTATAAGATGAATTGATATGATGGCATAATTTATGCTTTTCCTTTAGTGGTAGTGTACTTATTAATAACTAGAAGATATCAGTGCAAGATCTGCAATGAGAAGAGCAATGAGAAGAGTGGGGGATTTTTTCTTTTTCTCTTTTTTTTTTTTTCTATGAGCAGAATTCAGCAATATCTAGACAGAAATACAAGGGTCTAGTTTATATTTATTGTAAGACATGCAGGGAATTGCATTCAAAGTTGAAAATGGGAAGAAAAAAATAACATAGGTTCGTGACAGTTGGATAGCCAGAGACAGAGGATAGGTTTTCTAGCATTTATATTTTTTGAAAACTGTTCTAGATTAATAGGTTTCTATTGCCAAGGGTTTGACGTTCCTAGATATTTATTAGTTCTCCCTCAAATATTTAGGGGATAGTTAAGAATTATTGAGATTTCATTTTATTGGCAATCCAAGACTTATTTCTAAAATATTGGAACACAGTCATGTTTCAGGGAGAAATCACTAGAGCAGGAAATCTCACTGGCAAAAAGGTTTTATTGCAATAACTGAAACAATCTCTTAGACTGAGTGGGATTTGTAAAGGCTTTTACCTGCCTCTAGATAAAAGGCATGCTATGTCTTTAGGAATACAAGAAGGATGAAGATGAGCAATTAATACCTAGAGACAAAAGCAGTAGAAAAACACCTACTTGCATTATTCATGAGTGGTCATTTGACTCAGAGGTCAGGGTTTTGTTATTTATCCACCGATCAGAGTAGCTCAAGGAATATCAGCACATTGTGATTGCAGAGTAATGTAGCAGTAAAAAGAAAGCATATTGGCACTTACCAATAGTTTGGAATAGTAAAGTGGTGCAGTGATACATTAAGTGAGGTCAATGTCTAGTTAGGAGCTGTAATTGTTCACGATCCTGTCTGGAAAAGCTGGTTTTGATGTTTACACTTAGGGTTCCTGGTGAGCAGAGATTTGGCCAGACTGGTGGAAAAAGTAATGTGTTTTTAAAAAGTTTAGCTTTTAGAATGGTTTCCAGCTCTTATAGTTTTGATCATTGAGGATGCACGGCCACTAGGAGCGCAGAGCAGTCCTAAGCAGGGGTTTAGGATTTGGGCCTTACTAAGACAATTAGTGAGGAAGCTGCAGATCCAGTGCTAGTAATTTTAGGCTGTGGACTTTTTACTTTGAAACGTCCTCAAATACAGTTTTTCTGGCCAGCCATTTAGTCAGATTCATTAGAAACATATACCTATTTCTCCCTTTTTTCCACTTGGTTACAATATTATTTGCTTTAAGAAATCCAAAAAAGACTTTAACAATAATGCTGATTATTTCTGTCACCTGTGGCTCAGTAGATGGCTTAAGCAGTATGTGGATGTATATTTGGAGCCCAGACAAAACCTCAGTGGAACCAAAACTAGACTTTAAAAAGTACATGCCATGTTTATGTAATATTTTCTAATATTTCATATGCAATTACATTTAGTGTCTGGCTGCCCTCTAACTTACCTACCTCCACTTTGTGGTTTTCCCAGTCAATAATTTAAACATAAAAAAAGAAGAAATCTTTTTATCTCTGTCTGTTTTATGGATTTTAGGAGCTGAGTCAAAGTGAATTTACCAATGGGCCAGACAGGGGTGTACAAAGATGAAAATAGATTTCAGACCTGTTATTTAATTCAGGAAGCATCTGTGGGTGGTGAAAATTAAACAATGTCATCTATCTTGAGTTTTACTGGACTTGAGATTGCTTTTCCTCTTCTATAGGGAAAATAAAGCTTTAGCAGTCACGGCTAGTCTAAACTGAGGCTTTGTTTTTAGAAAGACGTGACCCTAAATGTACAAATTTAATATTTGATCTATATTTTCACCAAAGCTGATGGTTTTTAGACATGTAGTTATATTGCGCATAACAGAATTTGAGATTGTCATAAAGTTCTTGCATGGATCCAGATCATTGATTTGCTGACGTGTGAGCACATCCAGGCCCATTCCTCATTCTAACAAATGGGAAATAATGGCATTGTCTTGTTTTTCCTCAACTCCACATAATTTGGCTACACTTCCCTTTGCAAGAACAAATTGTTTAAATCAAGTTATGGTATGTATACCAACGGCAGTGGTAAAGCTACTTCAAAGTATGTACAGAAAAATATCTGGCCTACTGCCTTTTCCCCAGAGAAGATGTGGAACAGCTGTTTGGCCAGTGAACTCTGTCCACTCAGTGGAGTGAAACACACATGGCCCTCTGCAGAGGTGGCAGATGTTGATGCTGTTGCTGCCAACTGGTGCAACTCAGTTCTTACTCTGTGGTGACATTCTCTACTCAGGAGGTGCAGATCTACGGAATTGCACCTCTTTGGCGATCTGTTTTTACATCAGAATATGTCCCCAGTTTTTAGTAATCTGTAGGTTAAGTAAAAGTATTTCTGCAGTCAATATTGTCTTGTGGGAACCTAACCTAGACTATAGACATGGTTGTTTAAGATTCCTCTTCTATTTTTGAGCTAGTAATATTTAGACTTCTGTTACGGTCAAAAGGGAGAAATAGAAACATGTAAGGTGTGAGTCATTTTTTGGTAACTAAATTATTTACAGTAGGTCAGACAAATAACTCTCTAGAAGTGCTTAGGTTCTTTGTCAGTCTACAAGAAGGGTCTTGGCACTAGTTAATGCATGTGTGTGTCCACATCATAAACATTTCAAGTTAGGTCAGATGAATCTCAATATTTGTGCAGGAAATGCTCAAGTGGCTTAGAATAATTTGATAAGACTGGAAACAAAACAAATTACAGATTATTAGAATTACTCTTTCAAAAGTTTACACACTCATAGAAAACTAAGACTGAAAGTTTAGAGAATGCAGATTACAAGTGTGCATGTATATATGAGGAAGTGTGTATATCCAAATGCCAAATCTTCTTTTTTACAGTAGTATGTTCTTTACATGGGGGCAAATGTTAGTATGCTGCTTTAAATAAACATCTAGCATGTCACATTGTTCAGCGGCAGACATTCAGAAAACAGTCTATGAAGCTTTCTGGTAGACAATCATACAGGGAATTTGCAATGGGGAATTTCTCTTTACCAGATAGCAGTGGGTTTATGACGTGTACAATAAGGGATCAGAAAAAAAAAACCTAAGTGGATGACAATCTCACTTATCTAAGGACATTCACATTAATTTCTCCTGCAGTATTTATCTACTCAGTGGTCAGAGAAGAATAAAGCCTAAAAAATAAACTACTGAACTACTTGCCTATGTTTTTTTCTTGTTGTTCCTTTGTTAATTCTTCCGTGCAAATGCACATTCCAATACCCAGAGTTTGTATTGCTGTGTTGGCATGTGAAGATTACTATAGAACTTATTTAAATTAATAAAATATTAGGTTGAAGAAGTGGTTGGGTGTTGGGAGCAGTGACATATTAATTAATATTTGCCTTCTTCGGGTGGAAGAAATGCAGAGTTCACGGCCTTTAGCTTGAATAAGGTGATAATATCACAAACAAGTTAGGGAGAAAGGCTTAACTGTACTCTACATAAAGAATAAAGTTGGTAAACAAATCCCACTTGGATAACAAGGAGGCTATAGAGCTTTGGCAGCCTTGCTTTTGTATTATTTTTGCCTTGTGCTGTTTTTTTAATTAAATGAAGCAAGGCAGAGCATTCGGAGCATGACTCAAGCTATTGCTAAAAGTACTAAATTAGATTAGTTTGGCATTTAAGTCCCGGCAATCTTGACTCAAATGCTGGGACTGTGAAGAAGGGAAGCCTTGAGGAATGAGACTGAGGTCATCGCTTCTGAAAAGTCAAGTCCACATACTTAGCATCAACACACAAGACTCTTCTTAATATTTTTTCTGTGTCATCCATATGTCCTGGTTATGCAGTATGTCTTAGCAAGACAGTTTATTAGATCTTTCTGCACATAATTTGGGAGGGGGTAGGAAAGCAGGAATTAGACCTGTAGGAAATTACAGGACATTATACATGGGGTGTGTGCAGGGCAAAGGCACTGCATATGGTTAAATCTGTGTTTTCACAAGTGTCCTTTTCCAGAATGTGTCAATCCACTCTGCATGCGCTATCATAGCATTAAGAGCATGTGTTGCATCTGCTCCCAGCCTATGTACCACAGAACGCACCAACAGAAGGCTTCCCAAAAAAGGGAAACTCCCTTTATCATAAGACTGAGACAGCTACCTAGATTAATAACTTTTAAAATAATTTAAATTTCTTTACATGTCATGTTACTAAAAAGAACCACAGTTCATAAACGGCAAAGATCCTTTTTTGCCCATGAAGAAACCTTTTTCTTTTTTTTTTTTAATTTATTTGTTTTTCTTTCTGTTGGATTCTAGCTAGAGAACTGCAGTCTTAATATAAGGTGAAGACGTAGAATAATTTAGAAAAAAAGATGACATAAGGCTTAAAGGTTAAGTAGGTTCTTACCTACTTCAGCCCCCCGATTAAAAAAAAAAAGTCATACACTTTGTACAGGCATATAATGACCTTTCATTTATTTACCACTGTCTGACAGCAAGCTCTCTGTGCCTTCAGATGTTTGCAGAGCACCCAGTTCAGTCTGACCTCACTTCTTACTGAGGCTTTCCTGTTACTCTAATGCCAATATTTACCAGCCAGGATTACTAATGCTTATAAGGCCATATGCTTTTTCTGCAAGGAAGTCTGTCTAATTGGGGTGAAAATTACATTTTATCTAATAATGCTGACTTATCTGAACAAATCTAAGGATGGATATCCAACATATTTATCAGAAAGTGTCTTACGCCTATGATTTATTTTGAAGGTATATCCTATCATATGTCATGCTACTCTTTATTTAAATGACCTTCAACTGGGAATGGAATTTTACCTCCTAGGTTTGTGACATTATTTATGACATGCCAGTTGTAAGATACACGTCATTATCAGACAGTAAGTAACTGACCTTAAATTGTCCAGTGATGGGACTTTGCTATACTGGATAAATTTTAAATGATTCCCTTTAAAAGACCAAAGCATTACGCTTAGTTCCATTGTATTAATGGTGAAAGAAAAGTTTCTGCCTACATACATGAGTTCTTGGGGAAAAAAAAATATAAAAAATTACCTGTCACCTTCTCTCTTCTTTACAAGTCCATAGAACAAAGTATTATAGTGTTTCCTTACTGCTCCCTCCATAACAGAGCTCAGTGTTGAGTTCTAAGTCACAGACCTGACTTAAAGATGCAGTCTACATGCAAAGGGTGTTACGTTTCCACATGACAGGTTCTAAACTTCCTGGCTGTAAAATGCAAAACCATAACTGCATAAACAGTGATTACTGCACCTCTGGAGCAGATGTTTATTGTTCTAACAATTTCTTCCTCTTAACAGCCTTCCAGTGATGCAAATAAAGCAGTAATGAAAATCCAATTTGTTGAGTTTAGTTTTGTAGAAGAGAAGTGAAATAATTATTTTTTCTTTAATGAGGAAATTTTTAGAACAACCAAGATTTCTAAAACCAGTAAAAAAAAAAAAAAAAGGAAAAAACAAACCAAACACTCTCATCCTAAAGACATATGAAGAATTTTCAATATCACTGACCATAAGGGGAAACACTGTTTTGTTTAGCCACTGATTCTTTACCCGTATTGACCCATTTGTATTCAGCAAAACACCTTGGATCCTGATGGTTTCTATGCCCAATATACCATTGTAGCTCTTTTCACCTTTCCAAGTTATGCAGAACTTAATCTATTCCAAACAACACTAGTGGAAAAGATAATATGGAAGACAGGGTCATATAATAAATATTTATTGGGCCAGGCTAAAAGTAATAACATAACATGCATCTAGAAAACTAAATTCTTGATAAAAGTAGTTTTAAATGAGTCCCTGCAGAGTTATTCCGAGAGCCTGTTTTGGCTTTTGTAAGGAACAAGTTCTTTGTTAAAGAAATAGAAAGCAATTCTAAAGACTGCAGCAAGTAAATATTTGCTTCCATAAGAAAAACACAACAAGAAAAACAACAACAGTAGAACAAACCCAAAAACCCAGACCAGAAAAACCCCACAAAACCAATACCACCTAAAATGGAATCTAATAGCAGATCCTTGACACACTATTTTTCCTTTATGGTTGGACTCTTAAAATAAATGAATCAATAAATACATGAAATCATGCAGCAGCAAAACTTGTGCTGGTACTGCTTATATGAGTAATATCAGCTTCAAATTGTATGTGTTGAATTTTCACTGTTATGATATTCCTTGACTAATAGGTGACATATTTCATAGTCCTTAAACATAAAACTCTGTACAAACGTCTGCTAACTCTTCAAAAACACAATTAGTTTTGTTCTCGGAAGCATGCATTTTAGCACTTTTCAATGAACAAAAAAAGAATAAAATACTAATGCTTGTTACATTGTTACAAATCCATGGCATTTTAAATTATTTCTTAATGATTCATTAGACATGGAGGGTTTCTTCTTGCCTGGTATCATGATAAAAAAAAAAAAAAAGAAAAACAGTAAGAAAAGAAATGACAAGTAACAGTTAAAATTTGCAATCAATTTTTTATACCTGGAGGTGTTTCTAAAAATTTTAAAAAAGTTGCACAAATACAAAAAACAAAGTCATTATCTAACTTATATGATGACAATTAATTCTTCAGTGGATAATGATCTAAATAAAACTTGTCTTCCTTTTACTAGCTTTGCCAGCAATATAGATGTTTAAAACATTGTTATCATATTAAATACTAGAAATATAATTTCTAGTCTGAGCTGAATATATAGCTAGATAACTGTTCATCTCCTGCAGGAGGCTCTCTGGGATTCAGAGGTTAGGTATGGCTACCTAAGTTATGGAACCACACACAGGACCATGAGTGCCACGAATATACCTGAGCAAGACTGAGCTGAGCATGAGAAGACAGAGACTGTCTTTTGCCATAACAGTCTCAGGGTCACAACTCTGATTTTCAGTGAGGAAATTTGGATTAGATCCTTCCTTGTCCAAAAGTTTGCAATCTGTTTCTCAGGGAAGAATTTGCCTATGATCTGTTCTGAGGAAGAGGAGAGGACCCTGCACCCCTCCTGGTCCAGTTGCCTGCTGTACTGTCAATCACATTGGGTACGAAGGACTAACAGAAGTCTATTGTCAATGATCAATACCTACAGCATCAGCAGGAAAGAATGGCCTGGTAGCTCAGGTGGATATTAGCTACACCAAATACCTTTTTCCTGTTCCTAGAATATGCTACAGGAACAGTGACTGTGCTAATGCTCCGGCCTGAAGCTCCCTTCAGGCTGCAGAGCTCTACTATAAAGAAGGCACAGGGGTGACAGGACATCATGCTTTGCACTAGATCAGTGCTGGTGGAGGTCATAGCCTGGCTCAAACAAGATCTGCCTGTTCATCCAGCTGTTGCCAACAGCCTTCCCTAGGCAGGTAAACTAGTGCTGCTGCTGCTTAGAAAACAGGTGTCATTGAATTAGCCAGCAACGAAGTGTCAAAAATATTCAGTTAATAAAAGCAGCATTGTTACATGAAATGGCTGTAGAGCAGGCAGTCTGAGTACCACGAGCTATGTTGTTCCTGATGTGTATTACTGAAAAAGCTGCACTGCACTGTGCACAAAACAGAGATAAGTTTCAATAGCTTGAGAGAGAATTAGCATACAGAAAAGTACTTTTAAATGCCTTAGCATTATGACAGGTAGAGCTTCAAATATTCAAATCAAAAGTTGCTTCTCATTTAAAAAAAAAAAAAAAAGGTTAAAAACCAAACCAAGCTAAGATTAACACAAAATCACCTACTTTACCTCCATTATGATAATACCTCTGCTTGTTCCTGGAGAGATCCAGTGTGTTTGAATGCCTCGGAGTACAAATTGTCTCCACCTACTCAACGAACTCTGCAATGTGTCTTGCTTGCAGGGCCCTGCTGGGCACTGACCCATGGTGCAGATTTACCCCCCGCATCATCAATCAGGTGTATGGAGAGCTTTATTAACTCTCTCTCCACCAGAACAATTTACTAAATAAAGAAGTGTACTGCTTTTTTTTTTTTTTTTTTAACTTCGGTTGTAAACAGAGAAACACAAAAGCCACAAGTAACTGTAGGTGTTTTCATTCTGTATTTGTGAGTGGCTATTTTTAACTCACGACTTGTTTTTTGAAAGTGAGGAAGAGGGAATTGCTATAAAAAGCCACGTTCTCATTCAAATCAACTCATGTACAAAATAATTGCATTGACATTATCCCACATCTACACTGCTGGTGTACTCAAATTAAGGATTGGATTCAGGAACTGAAGTTCTTGTTGAGCTAAGAAAACTTTCCTTGTGTAACCTTCTGTTCTTCGTCTGGTTCAGACAACATGGGGGGGTGTTTTCATTAGCTGAGTGAGTTGGATAGAGACATTGTGCTGATACTAGTTGCTTATGTATCGAGTCTCAAGTCCAAATACGGTGATCTAATAACACCACAGGCAACCTGAATCCAGACAGTTCAACAGCATAGAAAGAAGTCAGGAAGTCTAAGACTTTGATGTACTTTTAGGTAAAGAGCTTTGTGTGTTACAAAAATGAAAGGGACATTGTATGTCTTTTACCATTTCTAAAGATGCATTGTGCTGTGTGGAATGGATTTTGCTGTCTTATGCATCAGTATTACACCTACGTAATTCCAAAGCTGCGCTGGACTTCCACTGATGCTGCTGACAAGAGATTCAGACCCCAAATCTAAAATCCAGTACATTCCCAGCACAGAAGTGCTTAACTTCCAAGACATATGACCATAGCTGTCTGTAAACTGGCTGTCTCTGCTGATGTGTTGGCATAACACCGTCATTGCCTGTAGAGATACACACAAAGTGAAGATCCGACTTTTGCACTTGAGCAAAAATAAAAACAGCCAACACACAAGAGGTAGATCAGGCTGTAATGATGTTTCTTGGCTAACTAATGTGAGCTACATTAATTTGCAATAATAAAGTCTAAATATGAAGATTTAGTGAACATTTAAGGATTCTGAACATTACTGAGAATAAACAGAAGCTTAAAGCCTGGATGGCAAAACCAATCCTTTCTCATACAGGGCGTTGCCTGAAAAAATACTGAGAAGGAATCCCTCCTCTGGGACGTATAACTACTGCACAGGCTTCTTCCCAAGGGGACAGTACCGACAGATGGTTGTAAATCCTCTGGCTTCTTTCCCCACGAGCCTTACTCCAGACTCCAGAGGACTCTTTGCTTGAAGGCAGATTGAGCAACCGCAGAACTACACTTTTCTCTGCAAGTAGCCGCGGAGCACAGCTCCTGCTCCAAGCAGAAGGGAAGCACATGGTTCCGCTGTATTCTCAGCTGTCCGTCAACTTTTGTTTTAGGCTGCAGAATTTGGCTCTGAGGAAATGTGTTTAAATTCATCCTATCCTCTGGTGGATAACAACAGCCATGCCTGTGTTACCTTGTGTAGTAGAGTAAATAATCACTGGAAAGCTGGCAATTATAGTTAAACAGAGGGCAACGATTTTAGAACTAAGAAAAAGCTGATGGCTTCCTGGCTCTGAGTTTTGTATATTTCTCTACATCTATTACTCTGTTGAAATGTTTCCTCAAACCAGAATGATGCAACACATAATCTCTTGTTCAGCTGAAACTGTAGATGGCAGAGAATACAGGGAATACAACTCTAATCAAAGAAAATAAGAGTAGACATTGGATCTGATCAGGCAGTCTGGTTATTTTATAGCTATCCTGGCCTTTAAGGAAACAGATCTCTTTCCAAGCAGAACCTGTTAGAATGCAGACGTTTTTTGACATGCTAAAAGTCTGCATTTGTTTGATCTTGACCAACAATCTGAATGTATATCAACAGAAAGAAAGCACACATCTGCCACAACAGGCATGTTTACAATCATTTTAATGACACCATTAGATTCTGTTTGCCAGTGTTCACTTATTTCAAGCTTTTATACGAAAAACATGTGAGCTAAGTTTACCACCTGTGCACAATGGAAACACCCCATTTAAATGAATAATTTTAATGCCAATACATAGCTCAATAGGTTTCCTCTGTTCACCAACATAATTGTGAGAGCACAATTATGTTTACCCGGAATACAGAGTTTTTGTGTTCCTGCAGAAGGTTTCTTTTCAGTGGAGCCTAGGCTAAAAATTACTTCAAATGGCTTTGCATACTTGCAAAATACACAAACACGATTTAAAGACAAGCCACTTCAGAGAGTTTTTTCAAACAGGTGGGATTAGTTTTAAATGAGAAATCCAGTCCTAAAAGACATCTGAAAACATCTACCCACTATGTTAAGCTCCTCTGGATTTATATGTTTTGAGAAAGTTAAAGAGCTTGTCTTTGAGGGCTTCATGTTCCCACTGATGTCATTGGGAAAATCCATGATAGTGTCTGGAGACCACAATTTAAATTAAGATTAAAATTGTGTCACACAGAAAGTCAGAGAGACTGAAGATACAGTAACAGCATTCCACTGCAGATGTGATAAAATTTCTGATGTTGTATTAGCTAAACTAAACACACACGTATCTTCTCCACTCAGATCGTTGTGCTGCTACTAAATCTCTCAGAACCCCAGGTGCCGACTGCAACTCGTTGTGTAAGACAACCAAAGAATGACAAAAAAAGGCTGTCTCAGACACAAAGAGCTTAGCATCAAATCCATGGTGTTTAAATCTCATTGAGTGGATGGATATTTATAGTCTAATTATCTAACATGTAATTAGCATTCCTCCTGTAAAGAGAACAGAACTGGGATTTACATGTGATATTGCTGAGATGTTATTAGAAGTTGTGTGCTGCACAATACAAGCTTTTGATGTAAAGGAAAATGCTGATATTAATACAGAGCACAGATCTGTCCTATCACTTTGCTCAAGGGCACTGAAGAAAACCATCGCTAGACAAACAGCAGTGGTGAAGGTCTGAATTGCACTCAGGTCACCTGCCCAAATCAGTATGCATCTGTGTAAGAAATTCAGCTGGAATCAGAACTGTACTAAAACCTGGTCTCGTTAAACTATGCATGATTTTAGCACCAATTTTCAAAAGGAACTTAATTATCTACAAAGACAGGGTTCAAAATGCACATAAAATAGCCACTGACTGGAACTTCTAGAGAAAACCTGTGGGGATTAAAACCATAACAGAACAGAGAAAAAAAAAAGAATCAGCTAAACCACGGCTTTTTGTATTTTTCAGTTTTATGAAATGAAGTTCCAATGAGCAGTTCTGAGTTTCAGGCTTGTTTTTCCCTTTTTTTTTTTTTAATTGCTGTAAAAATCTGATTAGATTTCAGTTTCCACTGAAACCTTCCAAGGGAACAAAACCCCCTTTTCCTTAGACACGCTATGTCCATTACAGCTAGGTTAAAAAAAAAATAGTTTTCTTCATGTGACATGTTCAGTATTGGTTTCTTACTGCCTCATGTTATGTTACATTCATAGAAGGTAACACCACTTCTACATCCTGGAAAACGAGATATGTTACCATATTAACTTTTTTTTCTGAAATAATGCCCATGCAGAATGCAAATTGGGGTTTTATAGTTTTGTTAAGACTCTTAATTAAAACTGACTGTGACTCTTAAATTAAAAAAAAAAACAAACAAAAAAAACCCCAAACAACAACTAAAACCAAAACAATATATACTTGAATAAAGCATAAACCTTTCTTGCAATCAGCATTTTAAATTACTGGCATTAAGCATAGAAGAGAGCTGCTGGCAGTTACATTTGCAAACAGATTTGCAAATCATAGCATTATTCAGCATCTTGGACTGTATGGTGTTTTAGAAATGTCAGGGGCATCTTTTCAGCAAAGCATTTAATTGCACTCACACATGTATCTAAGTACCACTGAGCTACGTGAAAATGTATTAAAACAAGGTTTGAACATGTACTTACATTTAAGCACAGTGTTAAGCACAATGCTGAACTGTGCTCTATAACATTTCTATTTTCCAAACAATCAGTAAGCCACTCTAGAGTATTTACGGATGTTATTTCATATTTCACAGGTGGGTAGTTAAATAAAATGGCTTTTTTTTTCTTCAGGCTGTTTTAAGTTGTTTTTATAGGGAGAATTTTATATGTGTTTCACTGAGCAAGTTTAGCAAGCTGAGCTCTGACACGTGCAGTGTGTAAACCAGGTGCCCTTATTTGCCTGCTTACCTAGAAGGCATGATTCATTAAGAAGGTGGATTGCCTATCACCACCTTGTATGCAATAAATGTTACACTGCAAGTAAATTTTGCAGTAGTTTTGCAGTTAATCTCTCAAAAATCCATGTTAACTGGGAGGTTCTCAGTTGTCACAGAACCGCTGAGTTGGGAAAGCGCCTCTGGAGACCATCTAATCCAGCCCCCTGCTTGATCATGGCCAATGACAGCAGGTTGTTCAGGACCATGTCCGGTCATTGTTTGAGTATCTTCAAGCATAGAGAATGTATAGCCTTGCTGGGGCAACCTGTTCATCTAACTTCACAGTAAAAAAGTGTTTCCTTATGTTCAGATGAAATTTCCTGTCTTTCAATTAATACCCATAGCCTCTTGTCCTGTCACCAGGCACCAGCGAGAAGAAGCTGGCTCTGTCTTCTTCATTATCGACATCAGGTAATCAGACACACTGCTAAGATCCATGAACTCTACCATATACATGGGGAGGTTGCTCTAGTTATTTATTGTTCTAATTGAAAAAAATTCTGGCATATTGAGATGAAACCTCTCCCAGAGCAACTTGTACCTCTTGCCCCTTAATCTTCTCCATGTGGCTCCTTGTGAAGAGAGAACCTCTCTTGCCTTTGTCGCTGCCCTTTAAGTACTGCAATACTGTGATGAGCTCCCCATGAGCCTTCTCTTCTCCAGGGAGAAAAGACCCAATTCCTAACTCCTTCAGTCTTTCCTCAAAGGGCGGGTTCTTCAGCCCTTTGATCATCTTTGTGATCCTCATTTGTATCCCCTACAGTCTTTCCATGTCTTTCTTGAACTGTGGGTACCAGACTAGACACAGTACTCCGGGTGAGTCCTGACAAATGCTGAGTAGAGTGGCATGATCATGTTTCTGTGTCTGCTAGTAATGCCACTGCAGACACAGCCCAGGATCCAGTTTGTCTTCCTTGCTGCAGCAGCGCACTGCTGACTCATGTTCAATTTGATATTGACCAGGATGCCCAGGTCTCTCTCAGCAAAGCTTCTCCCCAGCCACATAGATCCCCGCCTGTACTGGTATCTTTCATTTTGTTGTCCCAGGTGCAGGACTTTGCACTTGTCTTTGTTAAACTTCATGTGTTCTTGCTAATCTACTCTTCCAGCCTGCCTAGGTGTCTCCATAAGATGGCTCCTCCCTTCTAATGTGCCCATCTCGCCACTCAGTTTAGTGTCATGAGCAAATTTGGTGAGGGTGCTTTCAGTCCCATCATCCAGATAATTTATAACTATGTTGAACATCATGGGGCCCAGTATTGGCCCCCGGGGGGCCTCACTTACGGCGGGCTGCCAGCCTGAGTGAAAAAATATTATTCCCTCTCTCTGAGTGTGGCCTGTTAGCCAATTTCCTACCCATCTCACAAACTACCCATTCAAGCTGTGTCTTGCCAGTTTGTCTGGGAGAAGACTGTGGGAGATAGTGTTAAACACTTTGCTAAAGTCAGAGGTAAATGAAAAGTGAACTGAAGCGAAATGCCTAAGTTTGGCATGATGATCGAGGATATCCATGTGTATTGTATTAGTCATTAGATGAACTTGCCCCAAGGATTACTTTGTGCCTATGTAAAGAGTTTTGAAAATCAGAATGTGAAAAATGTAGAAATAGAACACAGTCCATGCTTGAAAATTGAAGTACAAAAATATTTCTACTGTCCTCTGCAGTTGCATGGCTTTTGGTGACCTTCTCACTTTCCCTTTCCCTTTCCTTTTCCCTTTTCCTTCCCCTTTCCCTTTCATTTCCCCTTTGCCTTTGCCATTTCCCTCTTTTTAGTTCTTTTTGACAAAGCGCATTAAATTTTTTTTCTCTAGAAGAAATATTTTTTCATTTTACTTCATACCTTGTACTGTGCAACTGTCAACCAAAGGTCACTGACCCTCATACCACCTGTACTTTACAAAAATACAGTAGGAAACAAAACTTACCTCTAAGACCCTGCAAGTTTGAAGTGCATAAATGTCTGTCACGCTGGTAGTTGTAAAGGTACCTTGTGATAAAAATATAGGCTCATCCACTTCATCTTTTGGGATTAAAAAACTGAATCTCCTCAATTAGAAGATACTTCCTTATGCTTTGGATCTTATGGAAAGTATGCAATACTTTTGAATAAGGATTAGATGCAAATAAGAAATATTTTAAGGAATAAATTGAATCCCACTGATAATTATATGGTAGATTGACAGTTTAATTTATACAGACAATATTAACATAAACTTTTACAACCTATGATATATTGAACCTGCTGACTCAAGAAGTGGTTGGGAGTGTCTATGAAAATGTGTTCACAAGTACCTGATGATAAAGGCGCGGGCAGGACCACAGATTTCACACATACTGTGATCAATGTGAGCCATATTAATGTAAGGCTGAGTTTACAGTTATGATATAGTCAAAGGCAGTAGAAGTTTTCATCACTTGTCAGTGGGAATCTTTTTCCCTTTCTGGATTTATCCCAAGGTGTTTTTTTAAAGGTGTATTTAACTCCAGGGGATTGACACAGGTAAATCAAATACAATTAAAGAGCGCAAGGAGAGTAAGACTTTAAGGAATTGTCTATTCCAAATAGGCAGAAGAGAGTAAAAGAAAAACAATTTGGGGTTTTTTTTCTCCCCCTTTCTCCCCCCACCTCCTACACTGCCCAGTAAATGTGCATGTCTAAAAAAGAAAACAAAACAAAAAATCACAGGGGAAATAAAGCCAGAAAAGTGAAATCAAAGCATTGTATACACTGCAAATATTCCATAAATGAAACTGTTCAAGGCTTTGCTTGTGCACCCCATTGAATTCACTATTTGTCTTTCTATCAGTTAAAACCGCTACTTATTTTCATACAGGATTTTTGTTGTTTATTGCTCTAAGAGAGAGGCATCTGTACCATGAGGGGTTCTGCCTCCTCCACATTTCCCAACTGTTTACTATAAAAAGACAAAAAGAGAGTTTGCTGCCCTCCCCACTTTGATTCAGTGTGCACAGACACCTGCCACTAGTGTATATGTTTCCTTCTGTTGCAAAAAGAACTTGATTTCTACAACTCCTGACTACAAGCAGGATCTAAAATGTAAAAAAACGCCTGTTCATTTTTCAGTGAAATTAGTAAACCTTAGCATCCAGCATATGAGCGTAGGAGAGTTCTGACCCACCCTGTTCTCAATGTGCCGGCTCCAAGGTCCTAAGAAAACATGCCTAGTACAATAAAAACCTTTTTTCATAGTCAAAGTTAAACATAAAAGTTCCACGTCTGGTCTAATTTTAGACTCAGAGATCCAGATTCAGGTAAGGAGTCTTGGTATATCTCTCAGTATACTGAGGAAATCTGGGAGATGGGAGGATGAACCTGTTCCACATAGGGCTATCCAAATGCCAGATAAAACTATCACTGGAAAAATCATAAACGAACTTTTTCCTAAATGAATTGAGATATACATTCTTTCCAGTAATGTTTTTTCCTATGACAGCAGATAACAGCTGGATTATACCACACAATCCTTTTGCAGCATATTGTTGATTTTTATTAAAGTATATCAGGTGCAAGTTAATGGGAGACAAAGAGACATCACCTGACCTATCGGAGAAGATGAAAACTAATTTATAGGGGCAAAAAATCCTATTAAATCTATCCACGTTGTCTCCATTCTATGTAACAGCCATGTTTTCTTGTGTCCCTTTATTCCATATTAGCTTCTTTCAAACTTTCCATATTCCACAAAATGTCTGCACCATTTCACCCTGAGGTATTTTTCCCCTTCTTTAAAGAGCCATAATGGCCTTTTTCTTTTGTAACTGTGCCTGGCATATGTTGAAAGGTATCTTCTAAGATTTCATTTATGATAGCTCAAAAATGTATGTCTTGCTAAGACTACAAAGCAAGCTAATGGTTTTAAAAGCACAGCGATGAAAAGCCTGGCAGGGGAGTCCGTGCTAACTACACACACGGATCATGGAAGAGGGTGCAAGAGGTCATTTTTTTCCCTCCTTTTTTTTTTTTCTCCCCCCCCAACCCCCCCCAACCCCATATACAGGATTAGTTCAGGCCACATTGGTTACAGCCAATTGCACAGTGGCATTCTTTGCCATTCATCCTTGTCTAAATCCTTAATTACGGTCTACACAATCAGCTGGAGCAAGAAGTCACAGTCCTGTGTTGTTCCATGGCGAGTGCTTAGCAAAAAGGCAGGAATCTGATACTTAGTCACAGTTTGCAAACACTGTGTCTGAACCACCTGAGAGGGTCACATTTTTACATTCTGAGACAATTTATTAGTAACGGTGCTTGTCACTTGGAAATCCCCCTAAAGCTCCTTCCTTTGCGTAGGCTATCTGAAGGCGGCTTTCGCTCAACAGTGGTTTAAGCGAGAAGCAAATAAGGTAGGCAATCCACCCACTTGAAGTCATTTACAAGAGTACAGAGAATCCTCATCCTTTCCTTAGAAACTGTCTGTTAAGAACTTCAAAACTAGCGATAGACCCCTTGATCTGAAAAACAAACTTGAGAGATTCTTTCACGTCTATAAACAGATGGGTCTGATGCAAGCTTAACTGTTTATATATATTTTTAAAAATCTCCTTCAAGACCCAAAAGAGAAGTCATAAATGTTCTTCTTATCTCACTTATGTGCTAAATACTACCTCTTCACAAGATACTGTACAAGCCACAGAGAAATGTAGAATTGTGAGTCCCACATCAGAGACCTACCTCAACTTTTATTTTCATTTCATTTAAGAAAGTAAAAAAATAGAATGGCAAAACAGCCAAACAAGGACATTTTGTTAAAATACAGTTTACTTCAGGGCACAAAACCTTCAAAAATGTCAAGAAAATTTGAAATTGTTGGTGCTTCTTGAGCTTTTAGATACAATAAAGCAAGCTCAGAGGGAAAAGACTCTAAAGTCAATATTAATACTCCTGAAGTTTTAAAGAAGTTTAAGATCTCTGTGTGTGTAAGCTATTATTGTGTGCTAAGATGTTCCCTATGATCTGCAACATTTGCTCAGTAAAAGTAGCCTTATTAAGCTGAAGCAATCTGCTGAAAATAATATTCCAAAACCATGATGCCTGACCTGCTGGAGCCCTCTGAAGTCAAGGAAGTATTTGTACAGCTAAAGGTTACACTCTTCATGCAATTATCTCCCAGAAGAGCCTTCTAGTTCTCCAAAAGGTGTCAAAATATGCTGTGGTCAACTTATTTTTTAAGTTTTTACAAAGAATTTAAGGAAATAAAATTCACCCTTCTTTAAAGAGCACAACAAAAATAAGACAAAAGACATTTGTCTCATAATTTTGGCCAAATTCTTCCTTAGAAATATTATCCCTATAGCAATTTACCTGTTTTTTAAATCAGACTTTCTATTCTTTTTATGTTCTTTTGGCTACTATTCAGGAATTTATCATTACATAACTTCTGGTTTTATGACAAGACACAGGTGTCACTATCCAGGCAACATAACATTATCTTGCTTATAACCAGGATGTTTGACACAGCTTTTTAGGCTCATAGCATTCTCTGAAGATTGTGTGGGTGATTTTAAAGGTGTGAATAAGGAAAAAGGAAAATTGAGGTAAGGCCTGGAACACAAAAACTCAACAAAAGAGAAACACAACTTGTAAGAGGTGATAGAATTTCAAAGTGCATTTTAAAAGAAAATATTTTCAGCAATTTTGACTGCGTGTTAAATTTCACAGGAGGACAAAGAGTCAACCTTTAAATGAAAAGAGAAAAGGAGGGGAGGACAAACAACAGATAACACATTTCTTTTGTCCAAATGTTTTCTTTCTTTCAAAATGGTAGACACTCCTTTACATTTACAACAGTAATTACCAACTTTGTTAATGTATCTTTTTATAAAATATGTTGCAAGCATCCTAAAAGAAATCAGGTCTTTATCTAGTATCATTTACTTTTACAGCCAACAGGGTGGGTGGTTTACCCAGCAAAATTTCTTATTTAGAAGTGACATGCCAATAAATAAATAAATAAAATAATCATACATGAGATACACTGGGGAGATGAAAGACTAGAATCAACAAGTCTGGGGAGAGGCATGTTTGATTTTTCTTTTGTATTGTCCAGAGACAGTTCATTTTTCATGTTCATCTCATATTTTCTGAATTAGCAATGAAAGTAAATTATGGTGTCTTCCAATACCCCAGGCCTAAATCACTGCAATGCACAAGAATGACACAAATACTGCTGAAATAATAGTGTTTCCAAGCACCTGGTAGTTTCACAATGATTTTGAACCTGGAATTTTCTGTGAAATTGCTCTGATATGTAAAGTCACAATTGCTATCATAAGCCTATTTTTTGTTTCTTCCACATACGGGTGTATTCAAGGCTATATAGTTGGGAACAGCATTCTAGAGTTAACATCCACCCGGTGTCTTGATATTATAAAAATAGTAAGAAAACAATTAAAGCAATGGCATTCTGAAAATATTCCTCATTATTTTAGCAATCTAATCAAAGTTTAATACTGGGATTAAATAATAGAATCATAGAATCATAGAATGGTTAGAGTTGGAAAGGACCTTAAAGATCACTGATTTCCAATCCCCCTGCCTTGAGCAGGGACACCTCCCACTAGACCAGGTTACTCAAATTCCCATCCAGCCTGGCCTTGAACACCTCCAGGGATGGGACATCCACAGCTTCTCTGGGCAACCAGTTCCAGTATTTCACCACCCTCACAGTAAAGAATTTCTTTCTAGTATCTAATCTAAAACTTCCCTCTTTCAATTTAAAACCGTTATCCCTTGTCCTGTTGCTCCACTCCCTGATAAACAATCCCTCCCCATGTCTCCTATAGCCGCCTCCAGGTACTGGCAGGCTGTTATAAGGTCTCCCCAGAGCCTTCTCTTCTCCAGGCTGAACAACCCCAACTCTCTAGCCTATCTTCACAGGAGGTGTGCTCCAGCCCTCTTATCATTTCAGTGGCCCTCCACTGTACCAGTTCGAACAGGTCCATGTCCATCATTGATTCAACTTTTTCTTAGCGTTGTGTTTCCTACATTATCAGAAAAATAATGAATAATTGTGCAGTGGAGAGAAAGGGGGATGTTTGTATGTGTTACTGACCTTCCTCTTTGTTCATAAGCAGGAAGGTTAACCTCCCTTACATATAACAATAATTTAGTATAGCATGGATTTAATGACAGATGTATCTCCAACTGAAGAAATGATTTTGCAGCATCTCTTGTAGAACATATTTTTCTTTTTTATCACTGTTGATATGGGTGAATTTTCAGACTGATGTATTACTGAGAGAAAAGAAAAGAAAAGAAAAGAAAAGAAAAGAAAAGAAAAGAAAAGAAAAGAAATTATTTGTATAGAAAATTCTAGACACTATTCTGCAGCTCAAATATAAACTATATTCAGTGCCTTTAGTGTTATATAGTAAATTGTCTACACTTCTGAACATATTCAGTTATACAGAAATTTTCAAGTAAATACTCCAGTCCCTAGGCTGCATTCAGACACCTAAAAGAATAGTTTCTGTGTGTAGAGCAATCATACATTCATAATTGCAAAAAGATCTTGTAAATGACACTTGTTGTCCTACTTACTCTCCCTCAGTTACTTGCAGATCTAGTTAGTCCAGTTTATAGAGACAAATTTATATTATTTTTTTTTTTTAAGAACAGAACCTTTGCCTGGAATTTGAATACAAAAATTTTTAGTTTTTAGTCCATTTTATGGTTGCTAAGAAATGGCATATTTTTTAGTAAGGTAGCAACAGTAATGGAATGCAAGGTATAGATGAATCCTGCTTATACGGTACTAATAATTTATCTGCCTACATAAAAAAATCAGACAAAAGAGAAAAGCAAGGTTGAATCCCACTGTGTAGGCATTTTTTTGTTCATAACCATACTTTGAACCAAAGCTGACATATTCATAACTGAAACAACAGGGTCTTGGTAAGATATCGCCTTTTAATTTCCTAGTCTCAGTCATATCCAACAGTCAGCATTTCAAATTCATTTATCAGTCTGTACTTTTCAGCATTTGAGAAGTTCTGTGCTTGGTATGGTAATGTGCTTTTCTACTGGAAAAATATAAAAAAGAATCTTATGTAAATAAAACATACTCAAATGTTAATATTTACACAGAAATGTAGTCAATTCAGGAAACACACAATTAATAACATTTAATGTGGAGTGTCACTTAAGCCTGAATTGGTTTTATTAAAGGAAGCAAAATTCTGTGATGCCAACATAGGTGATGATTAATCTGAAATATGTAATCTCTCTGGTCACATCCAACTTAAAAACACTCTCTTTTACTACATTGCCACCAGTGCTTTAAATGGTAAATGCATTATTAGAATTTTTTTTTTTTTCCCAGGTCGTTTTATTATTAAGACATCAATTAGGACAACTCACATACTGTAGGTACATTTCCCATATACACTTGAATACGCCTGACATAAACTTATTTGAGGACTATTTGTTAATTTAAGCACATCTGGGACTTCCATTTCCACTATTTCATGCTAATGTAGTATCTGGCCTTAAACAGACATGACTCTCACTTCTCTAAGTGAGTTCAGCCACAAATAACCAGACTCATTTCCATGTCATAGCATGTGCTTTCAATTACACCATAAATTAATCCAATTTATTTTAAAAATTTCCTTTTTTGTTCTTTTGTTTAGAAAATGAAGTCTGCAGAAAGTGTTATAACATATTAAGATTTTGGCCTTGTTAATTACTGAAACTATTTTTTCAGAAGAGTGATTAGAGCAAATGCAGTAATAAATATTATAGTGTTTTATAAGCAAATTTGCCATACTGCAGAACAGTAAGTGAAAAGCATTTCTGTTGAACTCTGAATATTGCTACTAATTTCTTCATATTGCATTTACATTGAATCTTACTTATGGCTGTGACAGCTGGTGCACAACAGTCTGTGTTCCTTTTCCATTTATCTGGCATCTGTTTGGTTTATAAAATAAGTTCTCTATATTATACTTTAGGAATGTGTTTGATTTCACTAATTATTTTTTTTAATAATAGTCTGGTTTTGTTGTGTTATAACAAAGTACATCTAAAATAACTCTTCCAACATCAAAGGAGTTATTCATGATTCTCTGCACCACAGTTAAAGCAGGATTGGGCTTTGTGTCCTTCGCTAAAGGACATACTCAGTGATGGAGTGAGTGGCTACATGCACGGTTCACATGCAGACACACCAGTGTTTTATACATCACCAAATGAATTCCTAATCATTAATGATTTATCCCGTCATCAAATTCCAAATTAACATTCTGCTCAACTACCAAAAAACCCCAAAGTTTTATTTTTTACTGTTTGATAAGTGGCTTTATTCTCTTACCACCACATTTCCTTCATCTCATTTATCCCTCCATTTTTCACCATTTTCTCCCTCACATGTTTGGGATGGATTATCATGAAGAAACAGCACTTTTCAATAACTAAGCCGGTTTCAATAGCTGTCAATTATACAAAGAGGAAGACCATGCAATATTCTAATACTGTTTGTTTACATTAAAGAGAAATATTAAACTTTTATGTAATCTTACACATAATATCTTTTTGCTGCTAGTGAAAAGGAACTGAGACAGAGGAGCTTCCAAAAGTCTCTCCGAGGAGACTAAAAGTCACGACTGAAGAAGAAGCTCAGCTTCTAATCGAAGCTGTGTTCAGATTAGATGTTTTAGAGACAGTTTCCTGTACAGGCAAATATTTCTGACAAGCTTATAGAAAACCTGGAAGTGTTCCCTTATGTTGAGAGATAAAGTTATTGACATGGAGCTTGATGCTTTCCATGAAACTACGGCTATTTGCAGCTTCAAAGTTATCAAAGTGGAGGAGAAGAAAACAAACATGTTGGGGAGAATGTGGATTAGAGTTTTGAACTGGGGCCAGATTGGGAAAGACAGATATTAGTACAATTTTACTTGACTCAAAATAGATACTTCAAGCTGAATTCACAGCAGTTTTCAGAAAAATATATACTTTTTATAAAGGAACAGTCTCAATCGTATAAACTAAATAACCCAAGATCAAAGTCCATCAGTCAAGCAAATATTCATTTAGATGTACAGATTTGTAAGGTTTTACATCAGGAGAGACCACAACTCAAAGTTGCTCTTGGAATTCCTACAGATGTACCCAATATTCAGAAGATTAACTTATATTTTGCTAAATGTGACCTCAAAAACACACAGAGAAAGACTATATTTTCTCTTTGCAGTGGCAATATTATAACTGTGCTTAGAAGGAAATGTTACTTTTTATTGGGAATAAATATCCTCTGTCTTCAATGAAGCCACAAATGTTGTGCTGATCAACTTTAAAAACTTTTAGTGTAAGACTGCATTTAACTTTACTCACCTCATTAGGTCCACTCTACTGAGAATGATTGTATTTCAAGTTTTGCTTAACTGTGTGCTCTAACTCCCTTCCTTACTGATTTCATCCCATATTTCTTGTTCTCTTTGTCCTATTTTGCCCTCCAAACTGCAACACTTCATTTAATTTCCTTCTATTCTCTTGTCTACCTAAATATACTGCCAAAAATCATATGGATGGACAGTATCAACTGCTATGATGTTCTTCCTGCTTATGTGGTGACCACTCTGATTACGTCTAGTCTGGCTTGTCAGCTATCTGGGGCACAGTAATAGTTCTATTCTATATTTAAACAATGTCGCAATGGAGATACTTCTGTTTTGGTCAACTGGCAGCATTGTGATTTAGAAAAAAAAACACTCCACTCTTCCTCAGAAAAACCCTTGCGTATCCACTTAAGCACCTGCTTAGCTTCAACTGAAATAATAAAAAAAAAGTACGTCTATAAACTGAGCATGTGCTTAAGTGCATTTTAGACTAGAATATGTGAATTTCTCTGGCATTAGCATGTATGTTAGAATTTTGTTTCCTTTATTTGTCATTAAGTTTGAAACAACTGGTGTCTAAGCCACAAGACAGATCTTTAATTAATCAGAAGATGCAGGAACACTTGAAAGGTAATTAGGCAAACTGTTTATAAGAACCAGGTCTAAAGGAAAGCTTAGACTCATAAACTATTTATACTAAAATGTCACTGAATTCTCAGATTGCAACAATTAACATAGCTATTTGTAAACAGGATGGATGATCAAACCCTTATGAAAATAGAGTGAAGCAAGCTTATTTTTCAATTCATGTACAATTTTTGCTTTAATGTTATTTACTCAGAAAATGTAACAGATATTAACAAATTTGAGAACTTTGGGCACAGCAAAAATTTGCAAAAGCTGGATTCTTTAGTATCCATTCCTTTCTGTCTATTCATGAAGTGATCATGAAATTTTCATGCCTTCCCTAATGCAAAAATGTTCACAATTTTTTTTTTCCTTCCCCAGGAAATAAGCCATGGTCTGCAGTTCATTTTGAAGATCTTCAGTTCACCACGTGGTATTGTTTCTGTTCCAGGTGATTTATTGTATGGTATGTACCTAACAAACATAGCATGAAATATGAACACTGTGAATCTTATATAAGGCTGGAAGTAAGCTCTCGGTAAATGTGAGAATTCTCAAACTTAAGGGAAGATTGCAACTGGCTTTTTTGGACTGCTAAAGTCCAAACAACAAGAGAGTGAATCATTCTGCTTAAAGCACTCAACACTATTATTTCTACATACATGGCAACACAGGTTGCTTACTCTCTACACTTTTTGATAGAAACAACATTTTGAGGAAGCAAGTACATCTCTATCTTCCTGTATGTGAGTAGGGCCAGTCAGCTGTCAATGTCTTCTCAAAGATGTTCAAATCTCTTCATTGCTGCTCTTGTGGTGACCTAGTTGGAGAAGGCACAGTGCTAATCAACTCAGCCAGTATTGTGTCAACGAAGAGAAAACACAACAAATAAATCCATAGCAGAGAGAAGAAGTAAAAAAAAAAAAAAAAGAAAAAAGATAGGAATGAGGAATGTGTTTTTAATAAAAAGTAATACAACACGAACACTGAAATCCGAATTTATTTATTTGGGAACTGACCCACAGCCCACAGATGCCAGTGGGATTCTTTATTTTAACTTCAATGAATTTTGGTTGAGATCCTTGGAAGAAAGCTAGAAACAGTCAGATCTATGGGAGAGAGGAAGAATGACCCACTAATCAGAGCACAAGATTGTGAGTCAGGACATCTAGCTGAGTCACCTGCTTTGCCCCAGACTTTCTTACACCATGGGGCTACATCTATATGTAAACAGCATACTAAAGTGTAGATACAAATGACCCACTCGAGTGTGTGGCAGCTCTGAAACATGTTAATAATGTCAGGCTGGTACTTAACTTAGCCTGACATGGAACTGACAGAATTCTGTCTTCAGAACTGAGTTTTTCTCCAGATAAGGAATGGGATGCTTTGTCTGGTGATCTCAGATATGCCTAGACCAGTGCTCCAATGTGGTCCACAAATCACCCCAGAAACAGCCACCCAGGGCTGTGATCAGGTAAATCAGTTATGGGAGAATTCAGGGGTATGTTCATGAAGGCCTCTTGAAAAGGTATATCATGAAAAAATCCACCAAAACATAATTCTCAGTCACAGAGAAAGGACAAAAAAGACTCCCAATATAATGGGGAGGGTGAACTTACAGCTGCTTTGGTGACATTACAGCCAGATTTCAATCAGATATTATTGCATGCAAATTCAACTGGGTTCAAAGAAAGATTAAGTTCCCTTCTTATCAGACTTCACTTTCAGACTCAGACGGGGAAGGGAAGGTATCTACAGAGAAATTAAAAAACAATATATATATTTCTCAACATTTTTAGATTAATGTGTTTGAAATTGTTTTCTAGTCTTTGGTGTTAAATACAAATAATTGATTTTCTATGTTGTTCTCTAAGCTTTCCTGCAGCTTCCTTTCTACCTGTATGTATGTAGTATCAGCGAAGTAACAATCCTGCCAGTTTTACATCTTTGAACTGAATGCACAGAGCTTGAAAGTCAATTTCTGGGCTGTTATGTATACAAAAATAGAGACATAGATCAGGGTATATTTAGAAGAGTGGACAGGTCTGATATGAGGTTCTAAACAGAGGCCAAAAAGGCTATCAGGGGGTAACCACAAGGAAGATTAAGGCTATCAAATGAAGACATATCCTTCCTGGGATGACCCTAGAGCAGTGTGAAAAGAATTAAATGCATTTAAAGAGATGTCTTTAACAGAATCTGACCATTTTTACTTTGCTTTGAAGTTTACCATATATAAGAAAATGGTTGTTTTGTGGACAGTCTGTAATGCTTTTTCTTTGTCATTTAAAAATCATTAAAAATCAAATTTATATCAAAATGGCAGAAACAAAAGGAAAATAAAAAGGAATCTACTGTCTACTCATTGATAAGAGAGTGGACTATATGTATGTGCATTGAATAAAGTTTTTAGAAGTTTACAAATTGGTGGAGTAAAAAGTAAAAGTAAAATTGCACTTTACTAATATTTTGTTTATTAATATTGGTATTAAAACACTAAAGATAACTATATTTGAGGTCTAGATAGAGATATCTGTTTTGGGGCAGATTAAATAGGTACAGTAATGTACATGATTGTTCTGTGGTAAAACTGTTAAACGTTGTGCTTTCTCATGCCCTGTTGTTTCAAATTGTTTTCTGTGGTAAATACATAACATGTTTTACCAGGTCACCAATTCTTGCTTTGTAACTGCAAGGCTTGCAACCAGTCAAGGAGCAGTCACAACCCAGTGCTGCCTGACAACCCTTCTCTCCCACCCACTGCATCAAGTGACAAGGGCATGCCCCATATTGTGGGACTATCAAAGCTAAGATAAGCATGGACACTTTGGCATTGCCTAGCACCACAACTTCTCTTAACCTTTCCATAGGCAGTACACAAGGTCAGGGAGCTGAAGAGACCTGAATCACTGGGAATTTGCAAGTCCTCAGTACTGCAGTGGGGTAAGAGGACATAGGGAATAACAGGACAGCCAAAATGTGCAAATTTCATTTGGATACTGTCACCTCTCTCCTGCTGTATTAGTGCTACAACCTCTGCATGAAGCTACGTTTTCTTTAGTACTGTTCAATGTCACTTTAGACTCCAGGTACTGGAGATGTCAATAAGGAAAGGATAGTATCTTTCCCACACTGGAGCAGCAAATTAAGAATAAGAAAAGACAACCTTGTGCACCTTTAAGGCAATAGGCATGTACATGAGGACTGCTATGCCCTGCTCTACCAGTCAGACATAAAGGTCTCCTAACTTAACATTGTGTCCTAATGTATTATTCTATCTTCTCTTAAAATTTGATATTATAAGAACAAGTTAATGTGTTCCATTCACAGTATCCTGAAATTTTTGTAGTCTTTCCCTGTTATCCTTGAGGCTGGACCTCTTCAGGCAGTTCAGGTCTTCTCCAGACTCTTTGCATGGATACTTGGACATGGTTACTTTGGGATCTTATAGCAAACTGTTTCACTGGTTTATCTTGTCAGTTGTAAAGGACCTGGAAGGAAGGAAACTGACATGTCCTATCTCTTCTATGTATAATAATTCTATTTTTTTCACTCTGTCCCTGATTCCTGGATGTCCCCTTTCAGCATTGATCTCTGCCACCCCACAACCCATGGAAGAGGCCTGGGCACTACCCTGTGGTGGAGGGCTGGGACTTACTCTCTCCTAAATTTCCTATAACATAATAGCCCTCATGGATATAGTTTGAATTTTTACTATTATTTCTTCCCTTTTGGCTTGATCTCATGATGTTTCTGAAAAAGCACAAGACTCAGAAAAAATTATAAAATTCTTGAGTGGTAAGTATTAAAGTCAAGTTTAAAGACTTGTCCAAGAACAAGGACTCTTTGCAAAATAACAAGTTGCTCTACCTAGGCTGTGTCTTTGTTTTAGCAACCCACACTCATTTTATTGAACTCCCATGAAAGGTTAAAGCCTTTATACATCTTTCTTCCCCCCACTTGGTGGGGCAGTTTCTGAAGCTTCTGCAGCTTCTGCAAAGCATGGAAAGTAAAGGTGATTGTAAAACACATGGCACTGGAGTAGTACACTGCAAACACCGTCAGTGTGAGATTCTAAACGATGGATTATATATATATCCAGTGGAAAAGAGATTGTAAACAGCAATATTACCAGAGTTCCAGTTGTGGACACATTATTTTTTTCTAGCCCAAGAAATAAGTCTCCTTTTGCTAGACAATGACAGGGAGAAGAATATGTCAGCGTGCTACATCATGAAAAGGAACTTTTAAATGTCAGGTCAACAGATGGAAGAGAGGCTGCAGTGTGAGGTGTAAGCTAGGAAGAAGTCCCAACTGCCTCAGCAGCCTCAGGAACCAACAACATCTGACCAACTTCATGTGCTGCTCAAGGAGTATAACCCAGGCAGAGAAGTGTCAAGCAGAGGTGCACTGAACAAGTCTCACGTAAAAGTGCGGGACAAACCTTCTACTTATGATTCTGATCTGGAACATAGCTGTATGCCCCCTGGGAAGTGAAAAGAGACCAAAATTGTTTCCACAGAAGTAAAGACCATACTAAAGGGATGGATCTGTTGTCATTCTAGACTGGGACTGAAGTCATTATCTGACAAAATAGCCTACAATATTGGACCTCAGTCCTTCTTTGTTTGCCTCTCCTTCCCATAACATACGACTGCAGATGAAAGAACTGTTCAGAAGGACTGATGTTGTGATTGGTGAAGTCAGGAAGAAAGTTTGAGGGTTTCAGAATACTATGAAAACCTACCTAGCAAAGGATGGACAGCTGGCCTGGATAGGTGACATTAATGGACTACAAGCAGGCTTAAAGGCAACTGTTGAATCAGGAAACTGTTGAATCCACTCTTGAGGTAAGTCCTCATTGCTTTTCTAGTTTGATGCTGGGTAGGACCGACAAAAATGGAAAGGACTGAGATGATATGGACCGAACTCAAGAATGGATGAAAGAACTAGAAGGTTTGGAAAGGAGAGTGGTGAGAACCAATGGTAGGAGTAAACCAATTCTTTCCTCCCACCTTGCTATATCATAACTGTCAGAAATGCAAGCGGCTTTGTCAACCACCTGACTGAAATTCAAAATATTTCATTTTTTAATAACTTTCCTAATTAATTTGAAAATTTTGATTTTAGGTTATAATAAGAAACTAGACCCAAAGAAAGTAACTGTTGAATCACCTAGATTTCTGTCTTAGTTTGCCTTTTCAAAGTTTCAGAGGGACTTGATACTTTGAGATTTAACTTAGTTCTACAATTCAAATATAAAGTATTAGCCCTCGCTGTATTCTTTCATTATTGTTCTTCCACTGCTTCATCATTCTTTGTCAATACTGTATTCTACAATTCAGTAGTAGTTTATTATAATCCATTGACCGTTAATGAAATTAGCTCTTGAGAATGTGCAAAGCTTATATTACTAATTTCTGCAGTAGTTATAAACAAAGCATAGGTGCTGTGGGCAAAAGCTGCTGTAGAAGTTTCTCAGTGATGTCAGAAAGGCTATTACCTGCTTCTTCAATGAAGCTGTATTGACAAATGGGGAGTTCACCTGTCAGTGACCAGTGGTACCATTTTTCTTTGCCTTTTGTAACTTGCTTGAACTCAGAGCAAGAGGTCACTCATCACTCTCTTTCACCATTTGTGCAAGCAAATAAGAAGCATGATTTCGGAAGTAAATCTTTAGCAACTGTCACATATTTCCCTTCTCCTGTTGATGTTAGTAGAGGAACGTGTATAGACACTTTATCATGTTAAGCTAACATGGCCATGAAGCTGGAATTATATAATGGGTTATTAGAACAAAGGAACATTCAGACAATTTGAAGAATGTTTTTGTTTTGTTTGGGTTTTTTTTGTGTTTGTTTGGTTTTACATAGCTTAGTAGTTTTCAACTACTGTTATGCAAATGTAATAGTTTTGTATAGGGGAGAGAGGGAAGTACTCCTACATTTGGTTTTACTGAGATTTCATATTTGTTATAATAAAGTTCATTTCTAACTGAGGATGAAACTCACTGGGAAAAATTCTTTTTTCTCTGTTCTATGAATGTCATGTATTTGTATTTCAGTAAACCCCAGAACGAATCCCTAACCAACTGAGACCTCCTGATGTCTGTACACATTTGGAAAATTATGGTCCCTGCTTAGTGTTTAATGGTAAAATTAAGTGCTGTAAATGATTGCCACTTAATTGACTTCCATGTATACCTCGTCATAGAAGATTTCTCTTGGTATATATACTAGGGGAGAATTTGTCCCAGTGGATGTACACAGCAATATAACTTCCTGGATATTTAAATATGTACTGGGAGATGATGTAATCTGAGATACACCATAAATTAAATAAATTATGCGTAAAATATAGTATACTATATGGAAGAGAAGCAATTATTTGAAAATAGATACCAATGGATTTATTTGGAAAACAGATATGTGGCAGTGGACAAAACCTCAGGCATTACCAGAAGCAATCCTCTGTTAGTGCAGAGATTATATATAAACCCTATATCTTATTCAAACTTCTATTAAGCACCACCTTTAAATAAAGAATTGTTTTTCCTTCCATTACTATTGCTGAACAAAGTATTACATCTTAGAGGTTAGAAACTATTATTTTCTGGGCTGGTTCTACATTGGGCCTATATCAAAGTTTAGAGAATATTCAGACAGTTTTCTCAGCTCCTAGTGTATATCATCAAAAGATTCTGGGTTTTATATACCATATGTAACAATAAGAAATCACGATGCTGGAAATAATTTAATGTTTTACTAAGTTTTGTTAAAAATCCCCAAATTTAGCAGCCTCACACGTTAGAATTAATTTTAAACACAGACTCCTAAAGATATTCAGACTCCATGTAATTTTCAGAGCCACTTTATTTAATCTGTAATTTAAGATGTCTTGTTTTGATTTAAGAAAAATTAAAAAAAAAACAACTTTGAAGACTTTTTCTCCCTGGAAATCATATTTTCCATGGAGTGAAATGTACCATATTAAATCAATCTACACATCCAGACTTTTGAATCCAATTAAAATGTTCAAGGGTTTGTTTTTGGGTTTGTTTTTTTTTTTTTTTTTTTTTTTAAAGACAGAATAATAGAAACTTAAAAAAAAAAGGAAAGGCAAACATTGCTAAAAAAAGATAAACATTTTCTGACTAATACTTGGAAAGAGGATCACATATGAGAAGAGATTCCTTGCTGGACAAAGACAGGAATAGTTTTATGAATGTGAAAGGATGCAGTATATTGTTCTATGGTGTCCAGTTGTGTATCGTCTCAAGTGACTTCTCAATTGATAAAGGGGCTGTAATTTTTCCAACTACAAAAAACTTTCAGTTGCATGCCTAATCATTTTACCCTGTCTTTGTATTGATTCTAAGCATCTTGAAAATATGATTGGAAATCAGTATGCAATTCCAGAACTTTTTCCTCGTTTTTAGTTTATCTTTTTTTTTTTTTACATAAATCTTTCCAAATTACATGATCTTTCACACACAAAATCTCTGAAAATCTTAAGCCTGTCTGGGTATTTGTTGAACAAATATCCTGGGTTTAATTTATATTTCATTTCCATAACTGTTATTTCATAACTAGTCATGCATTTTTGGAAGCAGTCTAGGTGCTGATTTTTTAAAACAGTCCTGATCCCCACAAGTGTCCAAAGCTAGACAGTTGGCTGCCATTGAAAAATCAATCCATCAGTGGATTTTAATTGCTTAAAGATTTTTTGAAAAAGTATGCCTTTGTCCTTGCATATTGTTACAGCCTCCATTGTCATATGTGTGCAGTTCTCACTGATGTTAGGAATAGCTACCGGCTGAAAATGACAGACTTTCAACTTACATAAACACCTATTATGGCATCTTTTTACCTTCTAAAGTTTTATCATATCTACTTTCAGAATCTTAATCTTTCCAAACTGGAGACACATTTTGGTCCTTTCCTGAAACAAAATATATCAAAATTTGTGCAATAACATATCAGGCAAGACATCAATAAAACTTCCATAAAGTAGTACGGAGGAGCAAAGCAGAAACTGACAGTATGCAACAACTTTATACATCCAATTTGCTTCTGAAAAAAAGACTAAGTTATTATCAGAATAGTTATTTATCAAAAGAGCTTCTTTGTTGAACTTTTCTTGATAGCCAAAAGATATGCTTCTTGGAGCAAAAGATGTGAAGACACATCAAAACAGAACACGGCAGAGAAAATCAGTGTTTTTAGAAATTGCACTCCCAAATCATTAATTTTCAGAGGGAAATTATGCTTAAAGTCTTATCATGTAAATAGGGACCCCTTTGTGACAAAGAGGAAGTCACTCATAGTGATTTTTGTTTACTTGTTTAATTTGTCAATTTTTACCAACCTAGTGTTGCTTCATCTTATTTTATTGTACCAAATCCTTTCCATTTCTCCTGGCTGTCACTGGGAAATATTTTGCTAATTAAAATGAACAAAAAACTTCAATATCAAAATTCAACAAGGAAAAAACCACAGATTCCTAAAGAATCTAAAGAAGAATTCTATCAATCAGCGTAAGTAGAAAACAAAAATAAATAGCTCACTATCCAATCAGCATAGTATTACATCAACAGTCCTTTTAAAGATTCATTAGTATTTCATCACCAAAGGTTGACTTGTTTCTGTGTTCGAGTTGCTTGAATGTCAATGCTAAGATGAAATGAATATACCAAGAGGTGAATAGTTCTTTTATACTTATCCAGAGAGTAGAACCAATGAGTTTTAAATCCACGAGGAACGCAGATCTACTTTACAAAACCTTGTTTAACAGAATTTTTGTTGTTCTAATTAACCCCAGGCGTCCCAAGTTGAATAAGATAAATGTACAAGAAGAAATGGTGCTTTTGCCAGCTGTCTGTAGGCTTCATTTCTTTAAGTTTCTAGGTCTGATTCTAACCCCAGTCAAATTGTTTTTATGCCAAAACCAAAAGTGTTCAAGGGAGGCACTCCCACCTTACTTGTGTAAAAAAACCCAACCGCCTCTAAAAATCTGGGTGTTTTCCTGATCTGTGATTTCCAGAGGAGTTAACAAATATAGGCTGGGTGATATGCCACAGCAGCACAGGAAGAGGAAGCATGGACCTGTATTTGTTCAAATAAATGTCAGGGAAAGAATTTTGTTACATGGAAGAAAGCAAACTCTCTCATTCCTACATCAGACGTAGCAAATCTGCCCTTTAACAACAGAAACTAAAGCAGAAGAATAATTAGAACTGCTTTTATCTTGTCCTTGTTCCAGAGTAAGCACAGTGCTGCTAGCTATCATCATTGCTTAGGAGGCATCAATTTTCAGGAGGACCTTTAAAGAATTTTAAGATCTTTTTGGACACCCCAATGAGGCTGGAGGTGAGGAATAGGAAGTGGCAAAAATTATGGCTTACATTCAGCTTCCATCATCCACTACATTCTTTTCATGTGGTGCAGGGAAGAATTGTGTAGCAGCATCTCCAAACTCTTGGCATGTGTCAGCCTGCTTGTTTGAGGTTCTTAGAAACATTTTTTCAAGATCTAAAGCAATAGATGGCTTGGGGTGTATATCAGATATAACTGTTTATACCTCTACTACAGTGTATGGCACAGACTAAACATGCCTTAGATGGATTCTGAAGAAGTACAGACTTCTACCTACAGACCAGAATGTCTCCCATAGCATGGAAGTCTTGCTTCTGTTCTTTGTTGGCAACAGGATTTCTGAATTACAGGGTTTGTTTGGTTCAGCTGAGCAATGTAGATTTTTTCTTGGATTAAACAATTGAAAAGTCACAAAATTATAAAGGTGCAAGTACCACATGATTTCTCCTAACTTTTCTGTAACCTATTCATTACAGTTTGTGAGTGACTTCCCCTAAAATATGCAGGCAGAAGTTAATTGGAAATAATGTTTTAAAATGTGCTTTGAGGTAGCTATAACAAGAAAATCATTCTAGCAAAGCAGCTAGAGAGCCTTGTTAGCAGATATGAACATAAAAGCTGCTTGACATGCTTCATGTGCAGCAGTGTTCATTACAACCAACAACCAGCAACTTAGAAAAATTAAAACTTAATTGTTTGCCTTTCTAACAATTCACAACTCTTTGGACTCTCCAATAGTTGTGAGTACTTCAAAGAAAGGTAGGCTTTACAGCATACCATGAAAGTCATCAAATGTAAATTACGTGGAATGCAAATTATGCATGTTGTGTAATGTGACTGACAGCATGAAAAAAGGAATGAAAATAGCAAAAAATTCCTTGCACATGTAGAAGTGCTGAATCAGATTCCCTCACAATCTATAAGGACAGTCTGAAAAGTCTGGTTTAGTAGCTTTTGTTAACATTTTTCTTGCCTCCCAACTCCTGTAGTTAAATGTCTTCCTACATTGGAACCTAACTGGTAAATGCATGTTGCAGCTATTAATGCATTAAAATTTCACCAATTCTTATAAATGGGACTAGGAAGAATTTTTTGGTAAGAGGTGCTTTACTTACATATCAATCTACTTTTTCAGTTTTACAAATGTATGCATCATTTGCAGTAATTATGCAGATCAGTATTTGTATAAAAAATTAGTTTAATACAGTGAAACATTGCCATATTTTTTTCAACATAAGCATGCATTTTGAAGTATAAAAGCAAACAAATTCCCAATTTCATTTTTATTTCACTTCATCCTTTTTGCTTTAAAACAGCTGTTGGAAGAGATGCATAAATCAACCACTTATGCATGAAGAAATATGACTTTGTATTTTGTGAACAAGCAAAGAATAGTCTAAAACAATAGCGAAAACCACATTGGCTACGTAAATAATGTAAACGCCTTATGGGAAAAGGAAAAAAAAATCATTTGAAGAAATTGTGTTATGACATACTTCAGAATGACCAAACTATTTAAGTCTTGCCAACTTAAATATTGCACACCATATACAATTCAGTTGGGAAAAATCAATTAATTTCCTGATGTTTATGCTTCATAACAGTTGCAGAATTTCAGCAGTGATTCTGTACTTCTAATCTCTCGATCAGTTCAAACAACACTTCAATGAACTTTTAACTGCAAAGACAAAAGTTGGATCAGTGGGGATTTTTGAAGAATTCTCCTACCTCAGCATTATTGTTATTCAGAGTAATCAAGGCGGTCCTCTTTGCAAGAAATTTCTTTGACAGCACTGACTGGCCTGAACTTTCTCAGAATGCTCTGTGTCTGTATATTTAAGCTTCTGCTATACTGTTGTTTGGAAAGGTATTTGTGATAATAGGTAAACCTGTCCTTTTTCTGATTCATTCATGAGCAGGGAAATATATCTGTTTTAAGACTTGATTATGCAGGCACATAACAAAAGAACAGTTACATTCAAGTTTATTGTAAACTACATATGAAAGTAGTGGCTGCTCACCGGATAACTATTTGTCAGGACACCTCTAAAAATACAGTTACTTCTTCTAATAGCTGGTTCTCTAATAGCTGGTTATGTAAACAGTGTGAGAAAACATATTGATTACATTCATCTGAGACTGTTCATTAAATGAATTAGTAGCTTTAAGCCACACGGAAACTTTATGAACATTACAATGAATAACAGATAGGTTCATGTCTTTGTTTTTTTGGGGAACTTTGAAAGAACCTGGAGATCCCAAGAAAATACTAAGATTTAATATTAATTTTCAGGTGATTGAATTTGGATGAAAATAAAATAATTTTGTTTGCTTTGTAAATGAAGCATGGGTTTATATTTAAAATAAAATGTTAGTAAAGCGAAATGAGTACACTGAAACACTTAAGTTAGATTTTTATAAATATATATATATATTGGGATAGATATATATGTATGTATGCATATGTATATTTTGTTCTGATCATGGTTAGGTGCAACTATGATGCTTTCCTGACAAGCTCTGGAGTCACCCATCTTCATTTTTCTAAGAAATAAGGATGTTGACTATTATATTCTGAAGCGTTTTGACAAATGCCCCAAATAAACAGAATATTTTTATATAATTCTCTATATATCTAATTTTATATATTCATTATATTGTTTAATATAATTAGAGAATCAACTCATTATTAAGGTAACTTTTCAGACTGGTAGCATCAGTAGACCTAGTACACTAGTGAAGATGTGGATATACAATGTCTGTCCAACAGCCTCCCTGGAACAAATTAGTTCTTATTTATTTTTCCTAAATGAACTATATAAGTAGTTTCCATGTACATTTCTATTCCTTTGGGCTTAGTTCTTGAAATTAATAAGGATTTGCTTCCTTGGCACGAAAGGAAGAATAATTTAGTTTTATATTTTAATCTCTTCTGATCTTAATGGCTGATTAAGCAGCATTCAGCGTGTCTCATAACAAGTTCAGCAGGGCACCAAGTGAAGCTATCTGGCAGCAGGTTGAAAACAAAAGAGAGTATTATTTTGTTTTCATTTAATAAAAATATAAATTGTGAAACTCACTGTCACAGAGTGTTGTGAAAATAAAGTCCTAACAACTTAAAGAAGGCAATAGCCATAGCTTCATGAAAGCAAAGCTTTTTGAGGGCTGCCAGCAAGAAGGATGAGATGCATCTGCAGTCCAGAAGCCACAGGATGTGCCAAAGGGCGGAGGCATTTTATATTCACATTCCTCTAAACATCCTCTGCTTCTGCTGACCACAGTCACTGGCTGGACAGTGGTATAGGCTCAACTTTGCTCTGACTTTTGAAGTTAAAGGTAAAAGTAAAATGGTCCTGCTCAGCCCCCATGTAGGATGAATATATTAACATCTAAGCTGAATGACAGATCAAAAATAATTGGGAAAATAATGAGAATACTTAATTAAACTAGTGCAACAACTATAGCTTGAAGTAAATGGGGTGTGAGGTAATTCCACCTGCAGCCACCGTTGTATACTGATCTGGACGAATGACATACATATCCTCTTTTTAAATACCTGTGTTTACTATAGTATCTAATGGTTTTGTACAGCACTTTAATAGACATTTAACCAAATCTAGTAACAAGTCTGTGTTTTCTTATAGGTACTGCTAAACGATGTAATATTACTTCCTGTAGCTATGGAGACCTTTGCTCTCGTTAGTGCTGCTATTCCATTTGACTGTAACCCTGAATAATCTTTAAAGAATGTTTTAGTCATGGGCCCTTCACCTTCTGGTGATTTCATCCAGATACAATTTCCACAGGCTTTACTGGGTTAGACAGAATAAAAGAAGGGACCATCTGAATAAAATAAAATGTCACCATTAAATTGGCTTTTGTAGCTTAAGGTATAATGTAATGATATTTTCCCAACAGCTGCTTTCAGTTGAATTCGAAGTTTTGAAAACCCTTTGCATCTGATTCAAGTAATAAAATGCAGGTTGTGTTACTTCCTCCTTCTGTGTCGTATACAATAAGCAAAACATTGATACTTTACATGTAACTGGTGGTCATTAGGAATTTTTACTGTATGTTAACATTATTTGCTGACCTCAACATTTGATGAATGAGTCACCCAATGAAAAGTTTGTTTAAAAATCAAGAGGTGGATGGATGTTATTTGGGAATTAAACAATTCAGCATTTTTTTCCCTAATTTCTGTTGCTCACAAAATTTTATTATCTGTAGCTTATTTTTTGTATTTTCATTTCTTTCAGTTTTTACAACTAGATTGGAATAAAATGAGTGCAATTCTACACATCTTCATGTGTTGCTTTTTATCCCAAGAGATTTTAAGCAAAACCTAGACAAAAGGATCACTTCATCAAGCACTGAATATAGCCATCCCTGAGGTGAAATGTAGCAACTGCTTGTCAGTTTATCCAACCAATATGCAAGAATATAAGACAGGGAAAGGAGAATAAGCATACTCTTAGGAATTTAGTGAGGCAAAATCAACACCTGAGACTGAAATAATATGCCACAGTCCTGTGGTGATAATCTTTTGTGAAGCTCACTTTTTAGGTTATCTAAAAGAAGGCACGTTGTCCTTCATGATATGTTCCTTACTATTACTGCTACCATGGTAAATATTGTACAAACAATGTGCTTTCTACCACCCCAAGTAATACTCTGTTTCAGTATGTCCAACATCCTTGATCCTAAAGAAAGGCTTTAACCTTCTTATTCAGCATCTGCTAAGGAAGTTTTATCACAAGGCGTTATATGGTATATTAACACAAAGACTTTAAGTAGTAGGGGTTGGAAAGATGTAGATGGTTTCAGAGGTATCTGAGAGCAGCAGAAGAATTTATGAATGACGTAAGAAAGCAAGAACCATGTTCTCATACAAACTGCTGGGTTCTCAAACAACAACAGGAAAGCAGTAAAATATTGTCCAGTAAAATCAAATTAAAAGAGAATCAGAAAGAGACTAAGAACATTCACGAGGCAGAATACAGGAAGACAAGGGTGTGAACAGATGAAAAATATGAGTCAGAACATCAGTAGAAGAAAGAAAGGAATGTGGAGTCTAGAAAAGTGGGAGAGAAAGAGATTAAGAATGTGCATGAGACAGGCTGCAGGAAGACCTTGGAGTGTGTGCAATGTAATGAGAAAAAAAAAAAAAAATTCCCAATTGTGTTTTTCTAGTTCACTTTTGACCCAAACTGTTGAAATGACTAGCACAAAGAAGCCCTGTTTTCATAGAGAACAATTTATCTTTTGAGGTGACTTTTCTCTAGCTTTTTCTGTTACCTGGTTTTCCCTGGAGGATGTGACAGGTTAATGCCAGTTCAGGTTCTTCTAAAAGAGCTGATGCATTTGCAACACTGCCAGTTCTTCACTCCAGATGGAATGCCATGCATGTGGCAATCTCATTACAGAAATTAACATTTACTGTGACTCAGCTATCTTCATCTCAGAAACAGCAGAAAGAGACACAAGCCTTAAAAAGATACATTGGCATCCCTAAAGGAGCACTTTAGGGAACTTCTTCATGACTGTGGTTTTAATTAGGCATTAATAACTGCTGAATGACTGCTTATGCTACAAAAATGCATAAAGATGGTTAAAGACTTTCAGCGAGGTAATGCAAGATCTAGGAATTAAGAATTACGAAAAGTCAAATGTTTATCAATGCTTTTCAGAAATTTCAGGTTTAGATTTCAGAATTTTGTATAAAACACTCCCCTTCCCCATGTCTCCCCCTAGCTTTGGTTTATAAGTGCTCATAATCTTTGGTCTCAATTAAAGTTTTAGGTTCTTTTGTATATAATGACAGGAAGTGGTATATAGCCAAATCATGTCTGGTTTGCATTGGCATCATTACAAAAAAATAGTTTTTGTCTCAATGACAATGAAATCTATAAATCCCTCAGAATCCTGGGAGGTTTTACCAGACTTTCAGAAAAAAAAATTACATCCCTTACTGTTCCAAACTATATATATTAACAGGTGTGTGACTGTAGTCTAATATTCATTATTAATGATATCTGACTTGAAAAAAATGTTGTTATTGGTTTTGCCATAAAATTCTGGTATGAAGGAAATTCACCTTACCAAACTCTCCCTGTATAAACAATCATATTTGAAATTAAAGAATTAGCGTAAGAATTTGATACAACCATTTTGATTGAATTTTCAAGCACAACAGAAATCATGTGTTTATCTGCCCAAAGACCAACTTTTTAAAGACTTCCATCTGAAAAACACAACCTCTAATCATAGAATCATATAATGTGTTCGGTTGTAAGGTACCTTTAAAGGCTATCTAGTCCAACCTCCCTGCAGTAAGCAGGGACATCTTTAACTAGATCAGATTGCTCAGAGCCTCATCAAGCCTGACCTTGAATGGCTCCAGGGATGGCGCCTCCACCACCTGTCTGGGCAACTTGTTCCAGTGTCTCACCACCCTCACTGTAAAGAAAGTCTTCTTAATGTCTAATCTAAACCTGCCCTGCTCCAGTTTAAAACCATTGCCTCTCGTCCTATTGCTACATGCCCTTGCAAACAGTCCCTCCCCAGCTTTCTTGTAGGCCCCCTTCATTTACTGGAAGGCCAATATAAATTCTCCCTGGAGCATTCTCTTCTCCCAGCTGAACAACCCCAACTCTCTCAGCTTGTCTTTGTAGGAGAGGTGCTGCAGCCCTCTGATCATCCTAATCTACTAGCAACTGTTAAGTGATTTTGCTGGTTTTGGCTGGAACAGTTTACTTCATACTAGCTCCTATGGCGCTATACTTTGGACTTGTAACCAAAATGATGTTGATAACACACTGAGGTTCCAGATGTTGCTGAATGGTACTTCTATAACATCAAGGCCTTTTCTGTTTCTCACGCTGCACTGCCAGTGAGTAATCTGAGGGTATATGAGAACAGGGACAGGTGACCCCAACTGACCAAAGGGATATTCCTCCAATACCATACGATGTGTTCATTAATCAAAACTTGGAGAAATGTAGAGTTTTCTAGTGACTAGATGAGCATCCATTGGCTGATGGGGAGAGATTGCCTTTGCATCACTTGTTTTTCTTTGGGTTTCTTTTTCCCCTTTTTTTATTTCCCTTTACCTATTAAACTGTCTCAACCTCTGAGTATTCTCACATTTGCCCTTTTGTCTGCTGAGGTGAATGAGTAAGCAGCAGTGTGGATCTCAGCAGCTTACTGGGGCTAAGCTACAACAGGGATATAAATATTTCCACTGATCAATAGGACTATTCTGGTATTTGAGATATACTGATGTTGATTATGCTCATCATGCACAGAAAAAAATTAAATCACCTTCCTTCTAATGATTGGAGTTTTTCATAATCTTCATATTAGTACAAGTATTCATCATTATACATTGTAATTGCTAAATAGACCTTATCCTACATTTAGCTGATTGTTTCCTGTTAAACATTTGCAATACTTCCCGGTCCTGCTGTGATGTTCCAGTGTCACAAAAGAGGGTAAACCACATCATATTTTTTTTATCTTTATAAAGATTTTGTATTTTTTCACCATAAGACACTCAGCAGAAACAAAGTGACTTTTTTTTTCTTCAACAGGTAGAGATGAAAACTTGGAAATCAGCACTTCGGCTCACCAAGTCAGTACTCTGTTTGGTAAAGGTCCCTATAGAAATAGTATTGTTTGAAAGAAAATTTCAAGGGAGAATGATAAAGAGTGGGTGGATACAAATCTATCTTAAACACCTGGAAAAAAACATCTCAGACAATAACACTCTCAGAAGAAAATTGCAGACTTGTTAGGATCTTCTTTCAATGATTTCATTTCACTATGTTTCAGGCCAAAAGGCTTAAATTACCCCCAAAACCCCACCAGAACCAAATCCAGCATCAATCAACTCCTATGTACAGTCACCTTCTCTGGTCTTGATGGAAGATTTCTTTACCTATGTCACTGTCCATTTTTTCTCTTATTTGTTGTTACAGCAAGTGAAAAAATATTTTTGTTTAATCTATTTTTCCCCTTTCCACAGCAGGATACTTTAAACAAACAAACAAAAAAAAAAAAAAAAAAAAAAAAAGAAGAACATCATTCCAAAAAAATGAAAATCAAGAAGAAAATCAATTACACCAAAATACCAAAATAATGTGTGCACCTATACTATCAAATAGCTCTGCTTCTGGTTCGGTAATGGTCCATGGTACATGTAGGTTAAACTAAGAGTTACTTTCTCCCCTAACCACCCTGAAATGAGGGGATGTCAGAATGGACACCTTCACCCATGGACTTTAACCCAGAGGGCTTCTGTGGGTGGGAAGAAAATTATCTCTGATCCTATTGCCTGAAAAGCATAGATTTCAGCAGGCAAAACAATACAGAATACAACAGAATACTTGAGTGTCCAACGATTTGGGTGACTTTGTCTCTGCGCTTATGCCCCACACAGCCACCCATCCTATCCTTTACTTGAGGCATGCGCTCTGGGTGGACTGTCATCAGCGGTGACAGATTCATCTCAAAAGTACCTGTGAGAAGCTGGCATCTTCCTCACACACACACACACACAAATACTCTGCCAAAAAGTTCCTGCCAACCTTTGTGCAAAATCATCTTAAAAATATTGGGGAAAGCCACTGCTAACCTATGAATGTTGATTAAGCAGTCAAGGGGTTATTAATGGTATTATTACAGCTGCTGGTATTATGGAAGGATTATGTTAGTGATTTTTCAGAAAACAGCATCTGCAGAAAATGCCTTCTTTGTGATCAACCAGGAAAAATTCTCAACAGGTGTTAAAAATGGCATACTACCATTCACGGCACCTAACCTTGTCCCTTTAAAGCCAATAAAATGTAATTGCTCCATTGCAAAAATATGTAATGAATCAGAAATTAAATAGTTCAAAGAAGGGAAAGGATTGATGGTGGATGCTCACACTTTCTGTTCCTGTATATATCACTTTTTTATGTATACTTGTTGAAGGTTTTTCCCCATGCCTTTCTACTCTTACAAATGAGCTGGCAATTTACATTATTACAACTGGAGCTTAGAATGTCCCTTCTCGTCTATGAACACATCCTGCAAGAAGGTGTCTGATGTCATTCTACCTGATCCAGAGCTTATATTCAAAGATTCTGATCCAAAACCCACTGAAGCCCATGGAAAAACTAGTTCTGTTGAATTTCAGGACGGTTTTGACAAAGTCTAGAAGTAAAAATCTGAGAGGTTTGTTTCCAACAGCAAAAAGCCCAAGAAAGTTTTTTGTTAACTTCCTACTTTGCCTTTTCTTCTGCATGAAGGAATCTGACCAAGAAACGGCACTGTTGCTTACCTGTTTCTGTTACTTAATGAATCTGATTTTGTCATTCTTACCCTTGTGTCTCTTCAGTTTATTTTTTTGCCCTAAGATATGCCTTCAACTGCCACAGTTAATTCACTGGCTATGAATCAGTGGAGCATA
Source organism: Tringa tobata (assembly GCA_033628505.1). Classification (NCBI taxonomy): domain Eukaryota; kingdom Metazoa; phylum Chordata; class Aves; order Charadriiformes; family Scolopacidae; genus Tringa; species Tringa tobata. Next base: position 798,564 of record JAHREE010015910.1, read on the forward strand.
TTATACCTTATCTAATTTAAAATTTCTTTAATGTGTCATTGTTTCTCAGCTGGTCTTTTACATGACTGACCATACCCTCTATCACATGCACGGATTTGGGAATGGAGTGCTCTTACATGACCCTCACTTGAGATACACTCACCTCCATTTAAAAACTCACCATTAATGATTACTTTCCACATTTGGTTAATGACAATTATGCATTCAGATTTCTCTGGATTCCCTCTGAAATTGTAATTTATAAATTTAGTAAATGCCTTATTTAAATTATACATTATTTGATGACACAAAAAATCTGTCAGAGGAATTTCCTTTTGAAAATACCATACAGATGTAAATTTTGTACCATGTAAATCAATTAGGAGACCACATTGCTGATAAAGGATCCCTCCAAAATGGGATTAATAACACACTTATGTTTCAAAAGTTGTATATATAAATTCATATTTCTAAAGAACTGACATAATAGAGAAGCAAGACCCGCAGGGATATTAATATTTCTGTCATCAAAGCAAGTTTGATTATTCTATTTATAACAAGGTCTGCAGCCACAGAGAGAGCAAAACACTGAAAAATGGCTCACAAAGTTGGCACTACACATGCTATGCAAGCCATGAGGGGTATGTGAGCAAGTGACACTGATTCCAGCATATTGCAACAGCAAAGTGATTAACTCCACCATAATAATAATGTTCTTTTAATGCATCTTTCAGGAGTGTAATTATAACTAGTATTACTAAAGTGCCAGCTGAGACCTATTATTCCCTGTAGCATGTGCCAGGCTACAGACACAATAAGAGAGCCACTTCATACTAGTACAAGACGTGGATATATACCATCCCCTACATGTCCGTGTTTCTGTTCGTATGGAAAAGGCACATGCGAATTGAAGGTCTGTGGTGAACTATAACTAGTTCCAGGATCTGGAAACAGGGGAGATCAAGGCTGCACTCCAGAGCACATTTGCACTGCTGCAGAATAAAAGAGGTTTCTTTCCCACTCTGTTTTTCATGTGTTTTACAGAGACTTAGAAAGTTGTTAGTTTTCCTTTCTTCATCATGGCAATTGTATGGTAATGTTCACTTTTCTAAAACTTGAAGAGATACACTGTGAGATTAAACTCAAAATGCTTTCACATGTAAAAAAAAATAAAAGAAAAAAAATTAAATAACCAACCAAACAAAAAACTATCCACGGATCTGGTTAGTCAGCCAACAAATCCAGCTGGGGTGCCTGGTCCTCCACTGTGTAAAATGCTCTCAGTCCTACTGAAGGTAATAGCAAATCTTATTTGTGCCAGCTGGGGATCTAGCCCATGAGGCCATAACATGAACAGAGTAAAAAAATCCCATCAAACTAAACACAATACGTATAATTTAGGCTACCTCCAAGGGCTCCTAAACTAATAAAACGTGAATTGAGAGCAAGGACATAATTAGGTCTATTTGTGTCATATTTAATTTTATCAATGATATGACTAATTGGCCCCTTTTCTATCTGTTTTCATTGTTTTCAGGCTTGGCTCTTTTTTTGTATGTACACTTGCCAGGGGTTTGATGGCACTGCTGCTCCCTGGAGTTAACCTCTGCAGGAAAGAAACATCTCTAGATTTGCACCAGGGCAGCTGAGAAGAGAAGGGTGGGTTCATCATTCGCTACAGACCTGCTACTGCATTCTCTGTTGCTGTTAGAAAATAAAATATTAGACTATCACACTATTTACATTTTTACTTGTTTTTAAGTATTCTGAAGTAATCTTTACTTATTTTTCTGTGCCCATAATTTTTTAAAATGCATGACCACAGTGAAATAGTAACAACTGTTAAGTGTACCGGTCTGAACAGCAGGAAATTTCTTTTTTATGTGAAGATCATATTGCTCTCTTGAATTCACCATGTTCTTCCCCCTCTGCTACTTTATAATGTGTGTAAAATCCATACTGTATTTGAAAACTTACCCTACTGCTGGTTTGCATTCCAGCATTCTGATAATAATGAAGGAATTATTTATAAATTTATTCAGCATCATTGTTACAAATTAAAATAGGTTGCTAAATTGTTTGGTAGATGTTCATTTTAAATGTGAACTAAACTATATGTGATTTCACCTAATATATATCCTGCAGAAGACACATAATATCCACTCATGAAACTAGCTTGAAGATTGATTGAAATATTATGTTCCATTATGTATTATGGGCAAAATACAGTTAATTAAAGAAAAAAGGTTAAGACCAAATGAAATATGAACTTATTGAGACCTAACATTTTACATACACAGGGCCTGATTCTAATTTACATGACCTGATGTAAAATGTGAGTCACACAAAAACCAATCAAGCCACACCTTTAAAACGAGTATAAGTGGAAGGGTTACTGCTTTTATTGTCTTGAAAAGAAGAGAAAGGCTGCCGTCCAAACCAAGCAAAGAAATATGGCTTACTGAAATTAAATTACTGCTGTGGTTTTTTACCTTAGTGTAGCTACTACCATTGGATGTTGTTTCCTGTTCTGGTGCCCACACTTCAGAGGATTTGAGGGAGTGAGCAAAGAGATGGAGAGTATGATTTATAACATAAGGATTTTAAATTTAGATCCAGATTTATCACATGTATTATTAAGCACCTAGTACAGGCAACTAAAGATGGGAAAGAATGCTACAGAGTCCTTCTAGACTTACTATTGGTCTTTCAGTAGAACGAGCTGTGTCCAGAAGGCAGTAGTATCAACCTAAAAATGAATCATCCAATGGATGCTCTTACATCACGCTAGTGAGTATAAAGAAAACTCTATATACCAAGAAATCAATCTGGGACAAGTATCTGTAAAAAAATCCACATTTTTTTAGACCAAAAAAAAAAAAGGACTATAAAATATGTGGACAATAACATTACAAAAATCAATGGTTGGAAATGGAGTTAGTAAATTTAAAATAATGTAAATTCAGAAGTGGTAATTACTTGTTATAGCAACCTGTGTTCTAATTCTACTGTGACTATTGGGCCTGAAATAAGAATGACCTCAGAGCAAATGAAATCCTATATCCCACAAGTTTGGTTAAACAGCTTTATAATTGACTGCCACCAAGTTCTTCCCCTTCCCTCCAAGCCATTAAAAATCTACCTGTTCTGCACTTCTTTCCAGCCAAAAACCATGCGGGAACCAGATAGGACCACAACCTGCATATTCCTTTGAGCCATTGATGAATTCTGTCCTTACGTTTTTGATTTAGCTGAACGCTAAATTCCATATGTACGACATAGATGGTAGAATGGTGCAGAATTTCAAACACAGACAGCAGATATGTAAACATAACAATAATTCCTATGTTTTTATGCTTGAAGCAGATTTCTTGCTTCTGCTCAGTCTCTTTGTGCTGTGCTGGACATTGTACATATAGCCTGGGGAGTCAGCAGCTCTCTCCAGGTGGATGTTCCCAGAGCACAGCATGGACCTGGCTTGGGGAGCCCAAACCACCCACTTTGTGGCATTTGGCTCCAGAGTGTGTCCTGGGAATGGGGCCCAGGGCACTGCTGTTCTCCGCCTCCTCTAGGCTGGTATCATGTCACAGCACAAACCGTGCCAAGGATAATGCTGACATGGCTCAAGAAACAGGGAAGCACAAGATCCTCCATTCAGCCATATACTTGGGAAAGTGCAAACTCTAGACTTTCCAAAAGGAAGTGTTTTCATGAATTTGTAGTATCATTTTAGGAAGGAAAAAACACCCAACAAAACAAAACAACCCCCCTCCTCACTTCTTGAAAATCAATCCTGTACCATAGCACTAAAGCTAAACATTATAGAAACATAGTTCACAGAAATCCATCGTTTTTCATAATTTTTCTAGTTTTGTTGACAAAGCCGGACTGGAGATTGGTATTTGACTTATGGCTAAGTCAAAACCCACTCTGAAATTCTGTGCTTGTAAACTGGAAATGTATTTTAGAAATGTTCTCTGCTTTTCTTTGCAAAGATTTCCAGATTTATGTAAAGAGATAGACATTAAAAAATGATTTTCTGAAATGTCTCAATACTGACTTCCCAGCTTCTTCTACAATTCCAGTTAATTAAAGGTAAATTAAACCCAACCATGTCACCCAATTATATCCATATTACCCATTTTATTACATGTGTCTAGGCTGACAACATAAAGAATTGACTTCAATAGAAGAAAAGCAAATTATTCTCCATTTAAACTACTGGGACGGCATTTTAATTCTTTAACACTTGATAAGCACTTAACAGAAGAGGACAAAATTACCTAAAAGAATCAAACCTTCTGTTTTTCAATTGACTTCAGTAACTTGAAGCTTTTTAATTAAGTACACCAGAGCAGTTTATTGCTTTAGCTGGTTCTCTGTACCTTTGAGTCTTCTAAAGTATAAACCCTTTTATGTGGTAATAACATTCCATATAGGTTTTCAAACAGCATAAAGGTATTGGTTTAGCCTATTTCTGCTTAGCTCTCTACATCTGCTAAGTAATTGCTTTTTTCTTAAATGAAATAGTAGAACACTAGAGCATGTACTTTGTATGTATAGACACTGTGGATAGTGTATAATAAAATCATTCATGCTGCAATAATTAAAGCTGTGTCAGCATTTTCATTATAAGCTCCATTTTTCAAGTGTTTATAATTCAGCCATAAAAAATTGTCTTGGACTCTTTCCACGGTATCTGAAGGCCAAAAAAATATATCCATAAAGAAGTTTACAAGTTTTGAACACTTGCTTTGCAGGTGTAGAGCCAAAAAACAATTTTGATTTATAAATGAAGTTTGACAAGTAGCCACTGGCATTTTTAAACCCAAACAAATTCAAAACACTTGAGATTATCAGGTTCATAAAACCTTGCTTTCTGTGAGATTGTATTAATTGCTGCAAATGGGTGTTGTCATCCCTCATCAAATTTGTGATTGCTCATGAAAATACTGGTAAATGCTAACAGTAAGTAAATTTGTAGCCTACAAGACCTTAAATCTAATAATGTGAAGTGTGATTGATGTATTCTTTTATGAATGCAAGTATATATACATTTAACTCTTTGTAAAGGTGCTAAATCAAAACCCTATGCTAAATCCAAGAGCTATGGAAGTCAATGTGGGTTTTGGCAGAATTTTCTCTCTGGAGACAGCAGTTATCTGTTTTTTTCACAGATCCAATATAGCATGGGCATCAGCTGTGTCTCCTTTCCCACAAAACCCTGTTAATGTGCCTTAAACCTGGTGTGAAGGGAATTGCAGTGATAAAAGAGTAGCTCACTTGTCATGTCATTAAATCTTTTCTCTCGATCTCCTAAAATAGCTGCCAAGTAAGGTCACTTGAATGGAGTTTCTTGTAACAGGACAAGTGGATGGACTGAGGAACCACAACTAATTCCATGAAACAACTAACAGGGCTTTGACTGGTATATCCCTGCCACCTCAAATATACACTCATCAGCTTGTAGAAATTTGGCCTGGGAAGACATGGAAGCACGGATCCGTGGATCATCAAGCTTTGCTGGCATACTGTGTCTTTGTGGATGCATAAGGAGCCCTGACAGAGCTGTTCTCTCCAGTGCTGGCGATCTGCGCAGCCTTCTCAAATCTCTACTTCACCAAGGGGAAATGCACGCCATCTCTATTAAATTAAGGATGGGAATTTTTTTCCACTAATAGGGTTGGAAGTATGGTCATCTTTCAAGTAGAATAACCCCTGTAACTGTCCTGTCCTTTCCTATCCTATCATTGTTATAAATCAACATGGTAGTACTATATTACTTTTCGACTGTGCATTAGCCAATGGAAGTTCTGTCAGGGATGAACCTTTTTGTCTTGCTGATGGAGGCAAGTAGACATAGGCTTTGTCCTACAGAGCACAAAGCTCTGAAACTACTACCCGCATGCCCTGTTCACACTCATTCCATATATTATTTGGATTGGAGAGTCGTAAGTGGTCAAGTGGAATCGCTATGGCCCTAAAACATGACTATTATTTTTTTTTGTTTTCATCTTTATAGATGTGAAATATTGTGAAGGTTGTGTTTCAGCTTCTTAGGTGGTATTTTTCAAGTATGATGCCCAGGATCATGAGGTGAATGCCCCATTTTTCTATAGGACAAGTTGCACCAGGAAGACTGTTTAGGATGATACTGGAAGACTCTGCATGTGACAGAGATGGTATTGTTGGTTACATACTTGTCTGTAATTCTTGTGTCCTTATAGTGAACCTGTTGTTCCTCTTTAAAATCTGGACTAGGACAGTAGATTTGTTAGGCATTATCTTCACTGAGTTAACTACAAGACTTCCTCTGGAACAAGAATATATTTGGTTTACTAATAAACTAGTTCTTTAGGAATTTTACAAAACATGATTTAGAAAAAAAGGATTTTTTTCTCACATTGCTACAACATTGAAAAGAAAATCTATGATTTTGTGGATGCATAAGGCCTGTGATTTAAACCCAACATTACTAAAACTGTACCAAATATCAGTTCTCCAGATGAAAGGGTCTATTTGCACTGTGAGAAAACCTACTGGGGTAAAAACACTTCCAGTAAAAATCACATTACTTTGTACCATGCATGTTTCTTTCATTTTCTCCAATGTAAATTTTGAGGGAACACTAATGTTATTACACAGGTATGACACACATCTGTAATATGCACCATGTGAATTTGCTGTGCAGATATTTCAAAGACTGGTTTACATTCATGGAGTTTTTAAACTCCAACACAACCTTCTGGAAATTTAACAAACACATTTTTGACCTCAACCCTTCCTGTGTGCAGTATTGTTGGCCAATTTGTCCCAATTTTACAGGCATTTAATTTCAAAGTTGTCAGAATAACAAAATTTGTAGCTGGTGTTACTTTAAAACAGTCCAAAATAAAAATTGAGCCCTGCTGTTAATCCCAAGGAAGCAAATGAGATAACACCTGAGTTGAATTTAATATAGTAAATCCAAAATAAGATTTGGAAAAAAACACAAAACAATTTTATTGTTTAGTCTAGTTGAATCTTTTTCTCACTCTTAAATTTAAAGGAAAAAAAATAATGAAAAATAAATTATTCTGATTCATGGTTTCCTTACCACTGTTTTCTGAGGTTTTACACTGGAGTATAAGCTACTGAATCAAACTCCTAGTCATTGTGCATGGGATTTGTGCATATCATGGGGTTCATATATCTTTACCACCATTTAAAGAATAGCAGTAAAAAAACCCAGAAAGCCTTTAACATTAATCATTTCAAGTGAACTCACATTTTTAGAACAAGGACAGAGGCATGTTGCTCTTAAAATGCAGTCCTTTGTTGTTTGTTTTGATAACATTTGCACTCCAGTGCCTCATAGGAAGAAGAGGGTAATATGCAGCTTGGCTCTAGAAAAGAATGATTTTCACTTTCTTCCTGCAGTTTTACTTCCATTATTCCTGAATATTTGCACTTCCTGTCATCAGCATCCAAGCTGTTCACCTCTGTTGAAGCCCAATTTCCTAGTAATTATGACAAAAACCAATTGACAAACTGGTACTGGAACATCAGGATGATAAACGAGAATGTCAGCATTATTTCATATAAGCACTTTAGGTGACCATCCACAAGTCGATATATTAAGAATAATATTATCAACAATCAACAAATCAACACCTTTTTACTGTGATACCACTGATATTCACTAAATAAGTTAAAAGAAGAGCTTTATGGTATTTTAAGACTTTCATTCTGATATGGAACAGCAAGACACAAAATGCAATCATTGTTTGAATGCACCAGAAATTTTGAAAAACTTTTTTTTTTTTTACTTGAGGCTATTTAGTTTTAATATAGAAGCAAGAAATTTATTATTATATCCAGATTTCCAGATTCCTAAAATATTGGTTTATCATTAAATCTGACCTACTTGGTATGAAACATGATTTAAAAAGTATGTGTCAGACATTCACTACCAAAAGCTAATTATCAATGGACATAAGCTTTCTAGATCAAAGGCTTAGTTTCCATGGCAGTACCTAAAATAACTTCTTAAGTAACAGCTCATGCATCAAATCAGCATTGATACTTAATGTAAGAAGAATGAAAACCTAGTTATGTTCATTTCTACCTAAACTCACAGAAGTAACTAAGATTTATGAAAGTAAAATTTGCAAATCTGCAGTTCATTGGTGTAAATGACTGAAGTGAATTTAATGTAAATATCACTAGCAATACTTGCTAACTAGACATGCAATACATTGGTCTTAGCAGAAAAAAGAGCTGAAGTTAGAATTGATGCTTTACATGAATAATAATAAGACAGATGAAGAGAAAATTTCTTCAGTGATTGCTTATGGAAAATATTTTGGATTTGTGGAATATACATGATTTGAGGTTTTCCTGTAACCCTAGCTAATGTCTTGGTAATCTTTTGATGCTCATTAGTAACACACTGTTATGCCTATAAGCACTTTTTCTACATCTTTTTCAGTTTAAGACTCATTAAATCTTTAGCAGCCATGAGTAATAGTATCAAAGAAGATAATACAGGATTCATTGTGTCATACAATACCTATAGCTTCCACTACACTAGCAAATGGGAGTAAAATTAAAGCCTTCTGTAGAAACATTAGTTTTAGAAAGGAAAAGACTTGCTTAATTTTTATGTCTTTGGTGAAATTTTGTTAGTAAAGAATATAGCCAAATTATGTCTATTAAAAAAATATTTTCAAAACGACTACAGAATAATTGACAAATTCTTTATTACTATAGATTACTGAAGTGTTAGACACTATGCTTCCATTATAATTCTTAAGTATAATTTATATTTTCCCATTGGGCTCTTAGTTGAACATGGAATTAATATAGCTAAATACCTCAAATGTCTGTGCCTAAACTAAGCCTCCTGGGGTTGTATTCCTCCATTTAAACAAAAGGCCTAATGAAGACAAAGTTAGGCCTGAACATTTAGGTGAATAACTTGTGCTTTCAGATCTGGATATTTTTTCAGATCCTGAATTAATTTTAAAAATGGATGGTATAAGTAGCATATTCCTGCAAAGTACACTGTCAGCACTAACAAATCATTAGTATGAGAAATAAACATTGTTGCTCAACATATTGCTACTTGCTCTTTTTTGGGTAAGGGTAATGACGATCAAGTTTATGCATAGACCTAGAACTGACGTCCTAGGATTGCAACCTCATGAGTTGCAACTGAGGTCAGGATTAGGTTCTATTATATAGAAATGCCATAGTTTTCATGTTCAAATTATTTTAGTCACTGAAGCCTACAGGAGAGGTCTTGAAGGATCCAAAACCCTATTTCAAAGTGGGGAGAAAGCATAGCATATAATATTTCTTGTGACCGTATATGTGTATATATGTGTGTGTGTATCAGAAAGATGGTGAAAGAGAGAAAAGAAGTGGATTAAGTGGTTACATTGTAGACACTCAAAACTCACAGCCGTAATAAACAAATCAGAAGAAAAGTTATCACATGATGCTTATTTAAAATATTTAAAAGTTGTTCTACTGCAAAAATGTAATATAAAATCATAGATGATACTGTAACTTATATGCAAGTGTATAATGTCTGAATTCAAAAAAATACATTAAACCCCAACAGTTACACCGTATGTATGATCAAAACACATGACACTTTTTTAGTTTGCTTGAATTAAATTGACTAGCTAAACTGGAATAAATTTTGTCAGGTGTGTTTATGTAAATAGAAACTTATCAGTTGGCAGCATCTTCATTCTTTTTTGTTCCTATCCCTAGATGCCTTACAGAGCAATGAGTTGCTTTGAAAGCAAAAGATAAAGTACAACGCAAAATTTGTTAGATTAGTAAAAACAGATTAATTTGTTTTGATCTAAATACTGGCAAAATACTTGATGTGAGTATGAAAGGGAGAATATGCCCCAGAACTCTCTCACCTCACTTGTGTTTGGTTGTACCTTAACCTCATAGCTATAGTGCAATATCTAGGACCATTTTTTATACAGTATCATTAAGTGTGGATTGTATTCAAGATACACACATTATGCAGCTGGAATAAGGTACGCAGGAATTTCTTGTGAATTCACACTTGCAACTTGCAACTGTGAAAGAAAATGACTGCTGATTATGGCTTTTAAAGTCTAAAAGCTATTTTCCCTGGGTTAAATTTAAGAGAGAGAGAATGCCTATTGGTATTTATTAGTTATGCTATTTATTAGTGATCCCGTTCTCTGGAAATGACTTTCTATTAATCACAGCCTGACCTCGTCATTAAGGGGCAGTTGTTGGAGCCAGAGAATAACTGTGCGACTCGAGTGGATGAAGTGAACTACTACAGTGTTCATGCACTAGGGGAGGCACAATGAAATTAGATTCTCTCCCTGTAGGGGGTAGACGTTGACCGCCGTCTGATGCCAGCAACTACAGGTCTAAATATTTCTTCTGAGACGGTTGTTGTACCTTTCTAAACTTCCAACTTCATCCCATTTAAATTGCCATATTTAGAAGCTTACTGGTAACAGGCTGGATGGTTTTCAGCCGCAGAGTTAGGCTAATGGCTATCATGCAAAAAGGATAACTGTAGCAGTCTAAAGCCACGGCTAATTAAAAGGACCATATATACTTGTCTGTCCAAGAGTAAAGAAAATAACTCTTCTGCAGAAGGGAAGACTACTAAAGGCATTTTATAGGCATAACTGTGCAGACTCATTTGTTCCACTTCCAGTGTTGACAACAGCCACCAACCTGGGTAATAATTCAGAATAAATTAAGCCTAAAGTGAGAAGTGTCATCTCATTGGATCCTCCAGAAAATAAATTCAGACATACTTCTGGTATGCATTCTTACAGTGTGTCATCATCTGCTTGAGACACTGGCAGATCCTTTTTATACTGCTTGTGTTTATTTCTCAGACAGAACATTTTGTATATGCAACGGACAAATTCTTTTACATTGGCTGACATTCCACCTGAAAGTCCATCACAGTAAGCTTGTTAATGTGCTTCAGGATATGCAATACAGTAGTAAACACACTCCCAATAGCAAAGTAAAACTCTGGTAGGAGGCTTGAAGAATTTGCGTGTGCTAAGATCAAATCTTGACTTCAAGTTCAAGCGCAGTTTAACAGGGAATCCGAAGTTGTAAATGCAAAGTAAAGGCAATTTTAAGGCTGCTTTAAACCAAGCATGAAAGACTGAGGAGTCAAAGTTGAGATTCTATACATCTGGTTCTAATATGCCTCTTGCATTTTAGACAAGCGACCCTCTTTTTTTTGTTTCAAGCTTTACTATCACTGTAGTTGATACAGTTTGTTATAGTTTGGCAACATTCTCAGTATGTTTGAATTAATGGTTTGGTAAACAAAATAAGGTAGCTTTCTTTTTCAGATTAAATTATTTTTAATTTTTCATGCCTCACATTTCTAATTCTTGCTTTCTTCATTCCCACTTCCCCCTCCCCCCAAAAAAATTAAAAAATAAAAAGAGGTTTAGAGTATTTTACTTTTTTTCATTTAACGATTATCATTTGTGCATTTTATAACAGAAATTATTAAACCCTACTTCTGCTCAGCAACCAGATATTATACAGGCACATATCTTGTTAGAGAAATGGACCTAAGTGTTACTGATATCATTATATAGCTCAGTTTTAGATAAGAAAGCTGTTTCAGACCAGCTGCATGGTCTGAGCAATCAGACTGAAGTGGCAGGACAAGGGCACAGTGTAAAATGAAACAGGAAGAAATACACAGGGGATCTGCATGCAAACATTATTCTGCTTCATTTCTGCACCAGCCTTTAGAGGATTCCCTCAAAAGTAAACACAGTTAATTAATTCCCAAGTAAAATAAGTAAACGCAAATTTTCCACTTACTGTGTGCTCTGCTTTGTCCGTGCACTGAAGAGAAGAGACAGTTCTGCAGCGCTCACCTAGATCCAGGTTGCTTTCTAAATTAGTCATACATGTAAGCTGGAGGAGGCTCTTGACTTTTTAACTGTGCAAAGAGCAACCCATCTCACTGCTGCTAGACAACCCTTCAGGACACTGCGCTGAACTTCAGCACAAGAGCACAGCATCTATTACGCTTGAGGCTCTACCATTTCACCTACACCTGGGTGGATCTATCAAGCTTCATCTCTATTAGGGCGGTTTGAGTATGTGGTTTTGGGAAAAAAAATAAAAAGAGAGAGGGGGAGAGAGGTAAAGGGAGAAGGAGAGAGAGAGAGAAAAAAGGGCTTGCCGTTGTCACACTTGTTTCCTATTAAAGAGCCTTACGGTGGATTGAGTAATTGTGTACGAAGGTAGTCTGGCTGGCAGATGTGTGCAGCCCCAGTGGAGCACTAGATTCAAGGCAGATGGGTTGTACCAGGGCGCAAACAACACTGGAAAAAGAGAGGCGTGATTAAAACAGCAGGCCGCCGTTTTACAGTGCTAGAAGTGGGGATAGCATGAAAGCTCCCAGGAACTAAAGCTCCCCAAAATGGGAACTGTACAGACACAAGCAAACTGCAATAAAACAAACCTGATAAAGTGCAGTGGATGATCAAACTGACCGAGTTATGCAATACTGAAACCATCATGATTATTAATGAGCCTCTCTCCCCTCCTCCTCCTCCTCCTTTCAGGCACTTACATTGGAAATATTCAGCTGCAAAGAGCATGAGCATGGGTTTATTCAAAACAGAATCCTGGGCTACCGTACAGTCTGAGGCATCTTTTGGAAATGGATTAGAGTTGCTTTGAGGGCTTTACATTGTCTGTCAGGTCTGGTTCAGTTTAAAAGAAAAAGAGAAGCCGAGCGGTGGGAGTGAATCTGCCGTTAGCAGTTATTTCTGAGAATGCTTGAAGCAGATTATCAGAGAAGTGAACAAGGAATCCTTATTATAAACTTCTGTCTGACATGCATAGGGCCAAAATCAGCCCCAGTATAACCACACCAGTATACGTCAGGGATGATTTTGTCATGCTGCCTCTCCCAGGTTACTGAAACTTGGCTACAGCAGATGGTTGGAGAATCACTATTATCACAACAATGGTTTGTAATAGTACCCGTTAAACTGCTACGAAGAGAGCAGAGAAGGGCTACTTGTATAGTACTGAAATGATCTCAAGTGCAGAGCTCCCATGTGTGAGCTCATGTGTGCACCGGCTGTCGACTTTGAGGTTTAAGCAGTACTTGAATAATGTTTACCCACCTTTTGCTGGACTTGTACTCAGAAATGATGAGTCTAATACAATTCCCTCAGTGATCTCTACAGCAGCTTTTTCCACTAACAGTGAAAGACATCACAGCACAGATGCTTGCATCTGAGCTGATCGCTCTGGGATACCTTTGTGGTCAATGGTGAGAAACAGGCGCTGCTAGAAGGCAGTTAGTCTGAGCCTATGTAGGTATCTGTAAGAGGTCAAGAGAATCACATACTGTTCCTATTGATTATCATGGCATTTCAGATTTGCGTTAGCTAAGGTAAATCCACCACTCTGTATGTCTGATCACCAGCCAGTTTAAATTAGCATTGATCAGTAGAGTTATGATGTTTTATAAGAACTGAGATTATGGCCATGCAGCCCAAAACAATACTACTATAGTATTCTGAGATACCATTGTATTATACTATAGTACTTATTTATTGTGTATAGGGAATGTTGGTCCTTAATATCTACCAGCTGTTTTATCAGGCCCTTTAGACAAGAATGGTTTATATACAAAATCCTATGGATATTCCCCATGTAAGCTCTTGTTATTAATTTTTCAATAAGGCCTATTCATATCCAGGTAACTGAAACATTAAGGAAACATAAAAAATGGGCAAATATTTTTCTTTTCATAGCAAGGTTCCTTTTTTTTCCATGTCCTAGAGTTGCTTTTACACAACAGGAATTTCACAAGAATGTATTTTTCATTGCTCCCCAAATTTAAGAAGCTAGAGTGTTGGCATGCTCTTCTCTCTTAACAAATTTTCTTTGCCACACAAAAGAAATGAAGCAAGAGTTAGAGATTAATGAACCTTAAAATTTGTACACAGGAGTTGCCTATACCTAAAGTTAGAAAACATCTAAATTTAAAGTTCATCAAAAGTCTTAAATTCTGAGTCTGGCAGTAGCAGACTGTCTCAGACCTCACAACACTGAACAGTTTTTTCCTTTTCGTGCCTAGATTTTTGGGATCCTTGGAAAGTGAAGGGTCACCTTCAATACAGAAGTACTTTGTCAGACTGCTGAGGGAGTAGCCTTGTACAAAATGGACCTCAAATTTTCAAAGACAATCAAGTGGATTCTAATAGAAATCCTGCTGTCCAGCTAATAATAACAGGCTTGCTGGAATTAGATTCTTTCAATGCCTGCACTTTTCATGAGATAGGAAAGGATTCTCTCAGTTTTAGCATGGGAGAGTTACACTGTTTAGCCTGGTAGCTGAAACATTCACCTGAGGCAACAGAGATGGAAAATGTCTCTTTTCCTATTTATTACAGACTATTTATTCAAAGGCAGTTTAATGAAAAATACACAAACAGGCTTTGACAGGAGCCAGAGCTGGATTTGATCCCTTCAGGAAGAGAGAGGACAAGACCAAGGATCAGGATATTTATACTCCAGAGGAGTATTTCAACAGAAATATTTTAGAGTAAAAGGCAGCTCTGTTACAGGCATCATTTCTGCCCCTCTGCCTGCCTTCTCTGACCTTCTGAAATGAAATCAGTAGACATACACTTTCAGGGAAAGAATCTAAATGAAAGAAGATACGTAATCTGACATATACATGAGGGACCTCAAACACACAGAAGGAGGCATTCAACAATGACCTCTTCTCCTATTTCTTGTGGCGTTTCACTTAGCACACTGGGTTCCAAGGATGATGTTCTCCATTCGTTGGGTGCTGTGGAAATGGTCAGGGTGTGTGCACGAAAGACTGACTTTAGGCCAAAGAGATATACACTTGCCCAAGTCTCCCTCAACATACAGTGAGGTCTACAAATGGCAGCAGCCTGTGGACAGCAGACTGGGGAGAATAATACTGTTTAGCTCTAATAATGTCTGTGCTCTCAGTTAGTTCCCCATACAAAATTATATAGGTTTCATTTTCTGTGCTAATTCTTTACCAAGGTGACTGACCTGTGTAAACTATGGGTAAAAACTACCACAGTCTGTGTCTTCTCTGTGCTCTTTATCCAACCATTAGATTCACTGGGAGACAGCATTCAGATACCTTGGGAAGATGTTCGCATATCTTGAGTGTTTCTCACCTATTTATGAAGAAATCATTAGATCTATTCCTGAGTAACTGCCATGGACTTCTGGCTTGTCCTTTAAATTTTTAGATAAGAATTTTCCTGGGAAATCTGTCTTTTGCCATGTAGTTCCTGGCATGTAGTTTTATTTGGCTTCTGAGAAAAGAAAATTCCAGAATGGTGGGGCTGATTCTCCCCCCATTTACACCCTTACAACTCACTGACTTCAGGATAAGTCTCTTCCTGACATCTCCAAAAGTGTTAGGATGGCTCTGTTGTCTATGAAACTGTTACATGACCACCCACTATTAAACAGATGTTCCCTGGCTCAAAATATAAATAGAGTCTGGAGTGTGAAGCTGGCTGTGATTTATTTAGGTAACTGTGACCTTGTATGGAAATATTCTCACATTTTTCTTTTTGGGCAAAAAACCCTTTGATTTTAAGCAAAAGAAAGCTCCTGGGCTAGAAAAGGGCTTTTCCTTCACATATAATTATATTGAGATTTACCTGAGTTACCGAATGTAAAACAATACCTTCTTTGGGAAGATAAACGCAGAATAAAAAATAAAACAAAATAAGAACAGAAACTGAGTCCATAGCAAACTTTAGTGAAATGATTCAGGTAACAGCCTGCATCTCAGCAAACTAAATGATTCCAGTGTCTTGTTCAAAAAAAGCCCTGATTTTTAGTCAATATTTCCCATAGAAATATCTGATTTCTTTCTAAAAAAATCTCAACAAATTGTAAAGACTGCCCCATTGGACTACTTGTATTGCAGGATGGACAGATGTTCCAGCAGCAGACTGGTGACAGAACTGTGGCTGTAAGGCAAGAGCAGACAAGGTGGCAACTGGAAGTCACTCAGTGAGTTGGTTGTAGAATGGTGGAGCTTACCTGAAGCAGTTGTTAACCTAGGGATTTCATTGACACTTCCTCTCTTTTTGTTAGGGATGGGGAGAAAAGCTCATAGAAACTACACAATCCTTAAGAGGGTGGTGCCAATCTTCTTGGCTTTCTCCCTGAAACCAGTGGTGGAGATGCCCACATAGCTAGCTCTGTGCACGTTATTCTGTGTGTGTGTTAGATCAAGCTCTGTCTAGCAGTTACACACTGAATGAGCACATTATGTCCAGAAAACTTGTGTGTCTTTTCAGAAGGGATGAATTTGTGGGGAGAAGGATGCAGAAATTTGTAAGGGAGGAAAAATGGGATCTTGGGGAGCAGCTTGCTATACTGCCAGAACAACTCGTCCCACCTCCTGACTGCTCCCAAGTTGCCTTTGATGCAATAACCTGTCCTTGAGGATCCTATGCAGCCCACACACTACTACAAACTGTGCACCTCTGACTTGGGCCAGGAGAATTAAACTGCCCTCAAATTGGTTTCTGAGCCTGGATAATGAGTTGTGTGAATTGGATGTAACTGGAGGGGGGAGGACAATGCCCATAACTTTGGCTGCCCCTCGTGGCTGTAGGAAGAGTTCAGGGCCAGGGCTGGGCCTTGGGGAGGGCAGTCTCACCTTCTGTTAATTCTAGAGGGTCTCCCCCCAGATAAAACTCTTTTCATTAAATTTCCTTTATGCAAACTTATGGTTTTTAAATGAGGAAGCAGTTCTTATTCTGAACACCCAGACAGGGCAATTTATTTTCCCAGGTTTCTGGGTGAGGGCTTGAGACGGTGTCACATAAGAATTTTAGCAAGAATCCCTAGAAATCAAACCCAGGCACTCTCTACTGTGAGACTGTTCCTGGAAAAAAGATTACAATTTTGTAGTTAGATAAATAGTGTAAGACAAATAAATTGCACTAAAATTCAAGATTCTTTTTGTGGTTACAAAGTGTGAATACTCACTGCATCAAGCATAGCAGGGATTGCATAGCCCTAACTCAAACATGATAGGTGGTGGTGGAGTGGAGATGCACAGGCACCATGCAACCACATTGTATGTTCTGGGACCATGCCCAGCAAGCGATAATTAGGATTGTCACCTCTAAAAGTAGTTACTTAGACATGGAAGAACTTCAAATGTAGAGATCACTGGGGTCAAAGGTCTAGGACATGCTAGAGGAAAAACAGATGGTTTAAATGGTCTGTGAACTAACAGAACAAAACTAACCAGTTGGTGTAAATGGGTTTGAAACTAGCCAGATGAGTCGGGAATTACTAAATGTGCTGTGGAGGGAACGGAGGAGGGAGGGGGGTTGGTAACAAAGACTTCTTGCCCTCTTAGGACAACTGTTTGCCTATGAGAGGTAACAGACCAGGTTCTGCAGCTGTAATTTCACCCAAATCTTGGTCAATCTGATAGTCTGACAGTCCTGAAACCAGGAGGTGTCATTGCTCCCATGTCCTGAAAAGGGTGGGAGGAAGGAGCTGTGGGCTGGAGGCACTGGGGCTTCCCTTTTGGCAATGGTGAACTGCAACATTGGCTCACAGCAGCTCACAAAGCCTAATCTAAATTTTAGTAATTTCTTACTGCTGCAAAAGATGTGTTAAATTGTGTAGAGCTTTCTCAAATATTGTGTGAATATTACCCAAAACAGAGGCTTATCATTATTCCATCAGAAGCTTTTCTATCAACTTGACAACGACAGCAGTTGCAGAATTGGGTCCACTTCTGCATTAATGTCTTTAAACACTTAATGACAAAAGCATTTGTGAATTAAACTCATTTCATTTGTGAAAAAATTGCAGTACGCTTACAGGACTTTCTAAAATGTACTTCTGCATTGCTGTGCCCACTTTAAACAACTGATTTTGTTTTGTAGAGAATTTATGGGTGCACACTGCTATTTTTTTTCAGCTATATTACAGAGAGAAGGAAAGAATGTTAACAGGGAGAACATGTTCATAAGTTTTTACTACTGTCTCCTAGTGGAGGTGCTTAGGGAATTACATCATGGTGAGTCGTTCCAGCAAGAGCATAGACATGTCTTTCGGGTTGTTTTTTCAGCAATTACCAGCGGTTACCAGTAGGTAATAAATATTTCTGTAGTGACTTATTACTATGCTTCTTAGCAGTGCTGATAAACTTGGGTTGCTGTGCTCTTGCCACAAACCAGTTGCATCAAGAAACCAAAACCTCAGAATTAAGAGTGAAAAAGTATAAAAACCAGGTTAGTGTGTTTTAGGAGTCATGTATCTTATCCTCCCCCTCCTTCAGTAGCCCCCATTAAGCCTATTTCTTTTTTGTGAAAGTGGCTGAAATCCAGACTAACTGAACAGGTATAGAGTGTATAGAGCAGCAGAGCCTTTCCTCTCAGTCCAGACTTGCACATATCACCCTCTACCTTCACCACAAAGTTGCTGAAGTCCTCTAAATAATTCTGCAGACAGAAAGGTTTCAGAGTACGCCCTCAGCCTTGTCCCTGTATTTTTTCTGATATTATTCCCAAAATTGGAGAAGCAGTGGAAGTTGGTGGTTTTTGGGGTGATCTTGGGTAACTTGCTTTATATTGTTACTCACCATCTGTCAAAAGGCAATGATACTGCCTTCCAGAAAGGTGGTTTGAGATTTATGGATGGCAAATGCGGAACAGGCAGTAGTTTTTATTATATTACAAGGTGGGACTTCCACAAGCTTAGTTAAATGTCATAAAATGCATACTTCAGTAGGGGTTTATGTATTTTTCAGCAGCAATGTACTTTTCTGTAATTCTGACAGGACAGAAAGCTGCAAAGGGAGAGAGAAATCAATGGCCATTTTCTCACTATTTTAAATTACCATAGCTCTGCTGAACTGTATCAGGCTCTGTGAGCTAAGAATTGGGATTCCCTCAGTTTTACTACATATAGGAATTCTCTTTCTCTTTGAAGATCCACTTCTTTGATGTCATCAGGGGAAAATTCTTTAGGTCCTTTAAGTGATGATATTGATATTTCTATAAATAAAGTTCTTAATGTATAATTCTTCCTTCACCCTACTTTACAAATTTTGCATATATGAAGCTCCTGAAGTTTGTAAAACAAGAAACTTTGATTATGACTGTTTGGCCTATTTACATGTAACTGTTAAGGAAGACAAAACTGAAGCAAATCTTGAGGTCTTTTTACACAGGAAATTTCAAGTGGAAGTGGAAGCTGTTTCTCATTGCTGAAATTCTCATTCTACAATAATTTCACATTTCATAGTGGCATGTTACATGTGTCATTTTATTTATGTCGTGGAACCCTACAAGGCAAATGCAACCTATTTAGTAAGTCCAGATTTTGCTATGACCACAACTTAAAAGCACAGGAAGTTCAGTTTCTTTAACATAACATTTGCCTCTCTCTCTCTTCATTCATAATTTAGTGGCTTGTTACTGCCTGGGTTCCCATAGAGGTTTCTCATTTTGACCCTTTCTACTTGCAGTTTCTGTCAAATTATCTTCCGTTTTCCTACTGGTCAACTCTCCTTCGACATCCCCCCACTCTGGCCTCCACATTCTGACTTTTCCTGGTCGAGATAGTGAAGAAAATAAATGCTTTCCTGTTTAGAACTGCCAAATCTTACTTTGGAACTAAAATGAAAAGCTTGAGGTTTGGAGTTTATTCCAAATTGAACTCAGTCTCCAAGAGGTATTGGTGGTTTGATTGAATGGGCTCAGATTCATCTGATCTGTACTCAGATCTCATCACAGCTTCCTGACCTGGACCTCTCCATTGGTCTTTTCCTTACTTGTCTAACTGAGCAATCTCTGGGCTATGCTCATTTTCATCACATTTTCACACCATTCAGGCTTTTTATACAAGTTCCACTTCCTACCAATTTATTCACTTACCCCTTCTCCCCGTTCCCTATGTCCCAGGCATAATTTAGTTTATGTTTTATGCTCCCATTTTTCCTCGTACCTACTAAATTTTTAAGTCTTAAACTTAAACTTCTTATTCACTGATATCTTGCTTTCTCTTCCTGTGGCTTCCTCTCTTCCAACCTAGACGATTCTATGATTCTATGCTCCATAGTTGTTAAGACAAGATTCAGTAAGAGTCATGCAACAATAATATTTCCAGGAGATTACCTGATATTATAAAATCTCAAGTGATCAGCCATAACTTTTTACTGCTCTGCAGCTATAGCTTTCCATATGTAGATTCATACAAGCTGTCTTATAGTCTTCAAAAATGGAGTACACAAAATATCTCCAATACAAAGACACAGTACAGAAAATATCTCCAATATATCACTCCCATTGAGAAAAATCAGTGAAGAATATTGCCAAAGGTCATGAAATTCTTAACTTCAAGATCAGTTCCTAACCCTCATGACAATGACATGACAATTTGTTGCAAGCTAGAGCGTGTGTATTCTGTTTGGACTTCATCAAATCTTATATTTCTGTAGGTCCTGTCCCCTTTAGTACAAGATTCATTGCAGCTAGATAGATGAAATACTAAAATCACATAAAGAGGTCAAGACTAACCTCAAGTTAAGTGGCCATTTGAAGAAAAACATACACACAGACAGGGCAAGAGCTGAAATGCCTAATATGATTTACTTTAAATAAACACACAAGGAGTCAGAAAAAGCCTACCTGAAATGGGAAGAAAAAAAAAGAAAAATGAATATTTTTGTACAGTGTTTAATTATTGTATGTGGAATGTTGAAGCTTTCAGCATGGCATGTGGAAGAATTAAAATAGTGAGACTAGATTTAAAAATCAGTGCTAGGATGATTAAAGTTTTTTAAAGATTTTGTTTTGTTCTGTTTTGTTTCTTTTTACAACATTCCATGTCCATTGTTTTTTCACCCAGTATTCCCTAAAATGTGTTCCTTATAGCCAGTCTGCTCCACAGTGCACCCTACCCCAGGAATGACAGGTTCTCAGACGTCCAGTACAGCTACTGTATCTTTATTCTTGATTCAGGTTTTGAAGATTAGCAGTTCAATCAAAGTGGTAGGTAATGTAAGAAAGTAGTTCTTAGAATCATAGAATCATAGAATCATCTAGGTTGGAA
Organism: Tringa tobata; assembly: GCA_033628505.1. Classification (NCBI taxonomy): domain Eukaryota; kingdom Metazoa; phylum Chordata; class Aves; order Charadriiformes; family Scolopacidae; genus Tringa; species Tringa tobata. The sequence continues at coordinate 819,699 of JAHREE010015910.1, forward strand.
GAGACCCTTGGGATCATCGAGTCCAACCATCTACCCTAATCTACAAAGTCCTCCCCTACACCATATCCCTCAGCACCACATCTAATCGTCTCTTAAACACATCCAGGGATGGTGACTCAACCACCTCCCTGGGCAGCCTATTCCAATGCCCGACCACCCTTTCCGTGAAGAACTCCTTCCTAATGTTCAGTCTAAACCTACCCTGTTGCAGCTTGAAGCCATTTCCTCTCGTTCTATCATTGATTACCTGTGAGAAGAGACCAGCACCAACCTCTCTACAGTGTCCTTTCAAGTAGTTGTAGAGAGTGATGAGGTCTCCCCTCAGCCTCCTCTTCCTCATACTAAACAGTCCCAGCTCCCTCAGCCTCCCCTCGTATGATTTATTCTCCAGGCCCTTCACCAGTTTCGTTGCCCTCCTCTGCACACGCTCCAGCACCTCGATATCTCTCTTGTGTTGAGGTGCCCAAAACTGGACACAATACTCGAGGTGTGGCCTCACCAGTGCTGAGTACAGAGGCACAATCACCTCCCTACTTCTGCTGGTCACGCTATTTCTGATACAAGCCAGAATGCCGTTGGCTTTCTTGGCCGCCTGGGCACACTGCCGGCTCATATTCAGCCGCCTGTCAATGAGAACACCCAGGTCTCTTTCTTCCAGGCAGCTCTCCAGCCACACTTCCCCAAGCCTGTAGCGCTGCAGGGGGTTCTTGTGGCCCAAGTGCAGAACCTGGCACTTGCCCTTGTTGAAGCTCATCCCATTGGTGCTGGCCCAATGATCCAATCTATCTAGGTCTCTCTGTAACGCTTCCCTATCCTCCTGGGAATCAACACTCCTGCTTAACTTGGTGTCATCTGCAAACTTGCTGATGATACACCCTATGTCCTTATCGAGGTCATCAATAAAGACGTTAAACAGGAATGGTCCTAACACTGAGCCCTGAGGGACACCACTTGTGACCGGCCGCCAGCTGGATTTAAATCCATTGACCACTACTCTTTGGGACCTTCCAGTCAGCCAGTGCTTGATCCAGCGGATTGTATGCTCATCCAGGCCATGTGAGGCCAGTTTTTCCATAAGAATTGTATGGGGGACAGTATCGAATGCTTTTCGGAAGTCCAGGTATACAATATCCACAGCCCTTCCTTCGTCCAATAATCTGGTTATCTTGTCATAGAAGGAGATCAGGTTCGTCTGGCAGGACCTGCCTTCCATAAACCCATGCTGACTAGGCCTGATCCCCTGGTTGCCCATTATGTGGGTTTTGATGGCATTCAAGATGACCTGCTCCATGACCTTCCCTGGTATCGAGGTCAGACTGACAGGTCTATAATTTCCTGGATCCTCCTTTTTGCCTTTCTTGTAGATGGGTGTTACATTT